>CAUYPK010081652.1:0-17020 GCA_963574355.1 Loris lydekkerianus
AATAGAGAACCAAGAGATGAACCCAGCTACTTACCATTATTTAATCTTTGACAAGCCAATTAAAAACATTCAGTGGGGAAAAGATTCCCTATTTAACAAATGGTGCTGGGTGAACTGGCTGGCAACCTGTAGAAGACTGAAACTGGACCCACAGCTTTCACCATTAACTAAGATATACTCTCACTGGGTTAAAGATTTAAACTTAAGACATGAAACTATAAAAATACTAGAGGAGAGTGCAGGAAAAGCCCTTGAAGAAATCGGTCTGGGTGAGTATTTTATGAGGAGTACTCCCCGGGCAATTGAAGCAGCTTCAAAAATACACTACTGGGACTTGATCAAACTAAAAAGCTTCTGCATAGCCAAGAACACAGTAAGTAAAGCAAGCAAACAGCCCTCAGAATGGGAGAAGACGTTTGCAGGTTATGTCTCTGAGAAAGGTTTAATAACCAGAATCCACAGAGAACTCAAACGCATTAGCAAGAAAAGAACAAGGGATCCCATTGCAGGCTGGGCAAGGGATTTGAAGAGAAACTTCTCTGAAGAAGACAGGTGCGTGGTCTTCAGACATATGAAAAGTGTTCATCATCTTTAATCATCAGAGAAATGCAAATCAAAACCACTTTGAGATATCATCTAACTCCAGTGAGACTAGCCTATATCACAAAACCCAAGACCAGATATGTTGGCATGGATGTGAAGAAAAGGGAACAATTTTGCACTGCTGGTGGGAATGTAAATTAATACATTCCTTTTGGAAAGATATATGGAGAACACTTAGAGATCTAAAAATAGATCTGCCATTCAATCCTGTAATTCCTCTACTGGGCATATACCCAGAAGACCAAAAATCACATCATAGCAAAGATATTTGTACCAGAATGTTTATCGCAGTCCTATTCATAATTGCTAAGTCATGGGAGAAGCCCAAGTGCCCATCGATCCACAAATGGATTAATAAATTGTGGTATATGTATACCATGGAATATTATGTAGCCTTAAAGAAAGATGGAGACTTTAGCTCTTTCATGTTTCATGGATGGAGCTGAAACATATTCTTCTTAGTAAAGTATCTCAAGAATAGAAGAAAAAGTACCCAATGTACTCAGCTGTACTATGAAACTAATTTAGGGCTTTCACATGAAAGCTATAACCCGGTTACAGCCTAAGAATAGAGGGAAGGGGAAAAGGGAGGAGAAAGGTGGGTAGAGGGAGTGAGGTTGGTGGGTGCATCTTACAAGGGTATATGTGAAACTTGGTAAATGTGGAATGTAAATGTCTTAGCACAATAACTAAGAAAATGCGAGGAAGACTGTTAACCAGTGTGATGAAAATGTGTCAAACGGTATATGAAGCTAGTGTATGATGCCCCATGATCATATCAATGTACACAGCTATGATTTAATAAAAAAGAAAAAAAAAGACTTGAGTGAAGAATGGAAAGGAAGTAGCGTGGGACAGAGTTCCTAATACCAGCACTGAATAGAGGCAGGAGAAGAGGGCATTGCAAAAATGGCACCAAGAGCAACCAAAGAAATAGGAGCTCAATAATCAGGAGAATGCAGTGTTCAGAAATCAAGGGAAAAGGCAATTCAAGAATGTGAGGTGACCATCAATGTTAAATTATGTTGACAGGTCAAATTAGATAGGGCATGAAAAAAGTCCACTGGTTTTAATTTGCAAGGAATTTCTTAGTCACTTTGCTGAGACTGGTTTTGGTAAATTTTTTTCCCAATACAGATTATACTGGATAAAATAGTGAGTGAAAATGGATTTTGTTGTTGTTGTTGTTGAGACAGAGTCTCACTATGTCGCCCTTGGTAGAGCACCATGGCGTCACAACTCACAGCAACCTCAAACTCTTGTGCTCAAGTGATCCTCTTTCCTCATCCTCCCAAGTAACTGGAACTACAGGCACCTGCCACAATGCCCAGCTATTTTTTGTTGCATTTGTCATTGCGGTTTAGCTGGCCCAGGCTGGGTTTGAACCTGCCACCCTCAGTGTATGTGGCTGGCACTTTCACCACTGTGCTCCTGGTGCCAAGCAGAAAATGAATATATTATTGGTGATTTCTGCATGTGAAAAAAAGAGAGATTGTGCTGAAATGGCTAAGTTGGTTGCACTGAAACTGACTGAACTTTATAGAAGTTGTCATGGATAAGATGCATCACGAGTGAGAGAGAACATCTCAGTCTAATTTGGCCTTGAGGAAGGTCTGGAGGAACAATGTCACACCCACAGAGCCAACCAGACATCAGAGACGCTGAAAGTAGCCCCAAGGAAGGATATTCATTGCCACCACGAGGCCTCACTCACCATCACACTGGTCCTGTGTCCTTTGCTTTCTCCTGATCTGTGGTCTGGAATGTGGATGTGGCTATATTGAACCATCAAGACAAGGGCCCCTCTGCCTCCCGGAGGCCTCAAAAAGTAGAATGACAGGTGAGTGCTGAATCACTGAGCACCAAATATTGTTTATGTGACAGATAAAATTCAATTTTGCTTAAAATATTATTGCTTGGAGGTGTTAGCACTCGGCTAGTAAACCTGTCTTATCCAAATAATTAGCTTCAAGCCTGCTAGTAAGTTTGACTATTTGGTGACAAAAAGTTGGATGTGCTTTTCCCTTAAAAGCTTCTGTTATTTAGGATGGCAATAGAGAGTACTGTATATCATGAAACTGAGCTTGTAAGGATGAAGTTTTGAGGAAGCTGGCAAAGGTTTGAATTAAGTAACTCAGAGAATATAGAGGGGACTGAGTAAGAAAATAATAGATATATAATTATTACTATGAAAATAATAGTCACAAGCACCATGGAGGGCCCATTTGTAGCTTCCAGGTCAAGGAACAGAATAGGACTAGTGCCCTTGAGTCTATCCCTCCCCCTATTGCAACATTGATGCCTAGCACCACACACAAGTCAGTTCTACCTGCTCTTAACATTTTACTGAAGCATCTTTTTGCCTGTCTGCCTCATGCTCAATATGTTTATGAAGTTTGTTGTCTATAGCTATATTTTTTAAATTTTCTTTAATGTTTGATATTCCATTGTATGGATATACCACAATTTCTTTACTTAATCTACCATAGATAGACATCAGGTTTTATTTCCAGTTGTGAGCTATTAAAGGTAATTATTGTAAATTATTAAAGATAATATTGCGACAGTCTTCTACTAGTTTCTTAATATACATACATATAAATTCCTACTGCATACATACCTAGAAATGGAATTAGAGTGTATAGTGCATCTTACACGTAATAGATATGCTAAGCTGTGTTCCAAAGTGCTAGAACTAATTAGGTAGCATTCTCACAGAATGCCTGAACTTTCCTATATTGCTTCATTTCCAGGCCAACATTTGAAAATAATAATCTCTTAATGGGAGTGCACTGATAACTCCTGTGCTTTACATTTATATTTAAACTGCTAGTAAAGCAATTAAACGTCTTTTTGTGTATTTATTCACCTTTTAGATATTCTCTTTTATGAAATGAATGTAAAATCTTTTGCTGATTTTAAAAAATAGTATGCCTTTTCTTATTGATGTACAGACTTTTAAAAAGTATTCTGGATAGGAACTTTTTGTGGTTATGAGTCCCAATTCTCTCTTCCACTCCATGTCTTTCTTTTTCTCTCAAATAATGGTGTCTTTTGGTGAACTCCTTAGTTTTAATGGCATCCAGTTATCAGTCTTTTGCTTTATAGGTAGTGTTTTTTGTACACTATTTAAGAACTTTCTCTTTATACCAAAATCGAAAAAAGTTTATGCTGTATTATCCTGTAGGAACTTTAATGTTTTGATGTCCTCATTGAGATCATAGTCAACCTGGACTTTACTTTCTGAATGGAGTAAGTAAGGGATTATATTTTCCTTTGTTTCCATGCAGACATCCAACTGGCCAACTATCATTTATAGAAAAGACCTTCCTTTGTCCATTTACCTCAAATCTCCCTTTTGTCACATGTAAAACTCCATGGGTACACAGAGAGATTTCTAGATTCTCTCTTTAAAACTGTCCATTTATCTAACCTCATGTTAATATGACAAATGTCTTAACAATTCTTAATATTATCTTTATATGTAGTAGACCAAGTCTTCATAGCTGCTATAGTCTGAATGTTTGTGCCCGCCTCCCCCCCCAGATTTATATTCTGGAGTCTAATCCCAAACATGAGAGTATTTGGAGGTGAGGTCTTTGGAGGATGATTACATTGTGAAAGTGAACACCCCATGAATGTGATTAGTGTCCACATAAAACAGATCTGGGGGAGCTCCCTCACCCTTTCCTCCATGTGAAGACAGAAAGGAGGTGGCCGTCCTTGAGCCAGAACATGCACCCTCAGCAGACACTGATCTATCAACTCTATAATCTTGGATTTTCCAGCCTCCATAACTATGGGAAATAAATGTCTGTTGTGTATAAGCCAGAAGACTGTGGTATTCTGTTGTAACAGCTCAAACAAACCAAAACAATATCTCTTCTTCTTAAAAGAATTTTATTATTCTTTACTCTCAAAAATTTATAAAATAAATTTAGAATTGCTTCCCAATCACCACAAACAACCTCTTGAGATTTTGACTGGATTGCATAAATACATATGCTCATCTGTCTTACAGTGAGTGAAGATGAGAATACCTTCATTTTTAGATATTCTTTTATTTTCTTTTAGATTTCTTTTATTTTCTCCAACATGTCAATAGTTTTATATAGAGAGATCCTCTTTCTTTAACTTTATTCATGGATATTTCAAAATTTTATTCTCTTGTAAATTGTATTTTTAAACTATTTTAATAGTCAACCTTTGTTGCTAGGATATAATACAATTGATTTGATATATTGACCTCATGTCCAAGAATTTTTCCAAATTTATTTATAAATTCTGACAATTTAGCATTAAATTTTGTCTTTTCTACATACATAATTATATCAACTATAAATATTGAAAGTTTTCTTTTAACCTTTTTTATTTTTATGTATTATAATGCATTAGCTAGTATCTCCATTATCATGATGAATGGTAGGAAAAGTTGTAAGTATCTTTGTCTAAGCCTCAAACTCAGAGACATACAAGGGCCATCCAGAAAGTAACCAGCCATGTATGTCTCTATTTTTCATAGTACATGGCTAGATACTTTCTGGACAGCCCTCATAACATCAACATTTTGCTGTTAAATGTGACTTTTGAATTTGGTATTTAATTGATGTCTTTTATAATATTAAGGAAGTTCTCTTATAGCCCTGTATGCTAAGAAATTTTCTATAATAACCATAAATGGATATTTAATTTTGTTACTTTTTATTAATTTCCCAAAGTGGTTCACAAAATGAGATTCATGACTTAATATGCTAGATTTAGAAGTTAAAAATGACTCTAAGAGTTTACTTGGCTCGGTGACTGAAATTTGGGCTTAAAGATGGCCCACATTCAAGGAAGTCACAATGATAAAATTCCATAGTGTGATGCGAAGGAGGATGTCCAAAGATTCAGGAAGATAAGAATATTTGTATATATTTATCCCAGGATATACTCAGTTGATACCCCATTTTCTGAGACATTAACAAGCATTATATCTGATCAACAGAAAAATGATTTTGGCTGTTACAAAAAAAAAAAAATCCTCTCACCACGTTTCCAGGTCACTTGCCAGAGTCATACCAAAGCTCTTTCCCCACCATAACTGAGATAGAAAGTGGCTAAGTCAAATACAGAACCCTGGACTATTGTCATGAATATAGTCTCTAGGCGCTAGTATATTTATTATTCAATCACATCGTCTTGAACTAATTCCAGTTTATCTCCCAAATTTGCACTCTTCATTCCTCCTATACCTACAGATTATAATCCACCCCTCCTCCCCACAAAGAACTCTTGATTAGGGGAGTGTTTGGTCCACTTGAAAAAGTTCCCTGACACATCAATCCCTGGGGATCTGAAATACCACCATAGTTCACCAGATAGGAGATTTGTGAGTATTAGGTCATAAGTGGAGTCTTGGCCTGAGGACCATCCCTGTGGTTACTTTCCTTGCTTCTGTATGAAGGTTAACACACATATCCTCATAAACATGTGGCTTCCTTATGTTGGTTCTTTGACATAAGGAATGAGGCCAAGACTGCTTGAAGTGATAGCACGCTGAATTTAAGTTGAGGAGGAAAGAAATTAAGAAAGGGATAAAATTACATACATGTGGAAATGTCAGAAGAAAAACATGGATGATTTTGTCAGACAGTTGATCAACTAATGTGGTAAATTAGTTGATTACACAGTAAAAGAATGGAAAGTTTCAGATACTTGGGTAAGATATTTGGGTAAGAGTGTCTAAATTTATTATTTAGGAAAGGTTTATGACGAGACAAGGGAAGTGTGTGGCTGAAGTGGAATGAATATTTATATAAAATCATATGTGTGAAATGTCAAAATTTTA
Organism: Loris lydekkerianus; assembly: GCA_963574355.1. NCBI lineage: Eukaryota > Metazoa > Chordata > Mammalia > Primates > Lorisidae > Loris > Loris lydekkerianus. The sequence goes on from CAUYPK010081652.1 coordinate 6,434, forward strand.
CAGCATCAGGCAACTGATGGTTGAGGTAACTAAAGGATGAGGTTAGGTTGGGGATTAAGAGATAAAATAACAAATCCTTGGCAAATTAAGGAGAGAGTCTGCAAATAAGAAGAGAGAGATGTTCTAAGTTGAGTGGCATGAGTTTCAAATGAACATGATGAAGTTCAAGGTAGAGAAATCAGTTTGGGAAGTTCTGGTCTTCAGTTATTTTAAGGGTGAGACAGCAGTGATCTTCACTGGTGAAGACAGTTCTTGGGGATGTGGTGTCATCTGGACACACTCTCCACTTAATATTTCTCTCTATATATATATCACTGTAAAGACACACACCTGCACACCCTCTACTCTCACATGGAGTAGCAAACATAGCTTTCACAATTCATAATCAAGCCCTCCACATATAGAACAAATCCCAGGAAATTCTGAGGATCTTTTTTATTTTTTTCTTTTCTCCTTCTTAAATTGCAATGCAGTTTTTCAATATATAGTTCCCTGTACTCATGTTTCCTTAAATCTGAAGCATCTTTGCTCTCCCTTAGCAATTACCAAGACTAACTGGTGATTCAGCCCAGCCATCAGGGCTGCTCCCACGAGGCTTCAGGTCTCTCCAAAGAGACTGTGAGCTGGCTCTGACAAGTCTGAATTTAGAAGACTCTTTCTTGGGATGAAAATTTTCTTTTACTCAACTTCAAATAACCTCACAACTCAATTCTGACCATTTACAGCAGTGTTAAGTGACGTCTCATCTTGTACATTCCCAGTTACCCAGGCATGATGGTTAAAATGATACAGGATCTAAGGGCCTCATAGTCCCCTTTAACTAGGGTGGTTTATCATTTAACATCCTTAGAGGGCTGCTTTTGAAACCAAAAGTGTATGTTCCTAATAATCATGGTGGGATTGTTGACATGAACTAGGATCATTTCAATGGGGTCACCAATTTTTAACAAACCTAAGATTTCCAACATACTCCCTTCAGTCTCAGAATTCCAAGAGTTCAGTGAGTTCAGGGAAGGTCTGTGAAGACTAGAAGACTAGGAGCATTTATCTAAGTCTGAGCCTTTCCTACTATGGCCTGACTAGCTTCAACTAGGTTTATCAGCATACAGAATCACTTAGTAGCCATTTTATGACATACTTCAGGGTGCATGGAAATCCCACTCCATATATACTGGAATTATGCCAAAGAGTTTTCCCAAAGTAACTCTGCTACAATCAGGCTAAATCAAATACAGAAGTCACTCCAGACAGTTGCCTTGGCCCTCTTCACAGGCACATCTCATAAATACTATCTCAAGAGTAATTTTTGTTTAGTCCACCTGTTACTAAGTTTTGGAAACTTCTTACTTCCAAAACCAACAGAGAACAATTACCACAGTTTGTCTCAGGAGAAGCTCAGAATATTCTCATACATTTCTCCTAAAAAGGTCACCGTAAGGTTTCATGAGACTTCCCCTTTCATGCTGATTTTACAAAACCTCAGTTTGGTGAGTCAAAGATAGGGTGGATGAAAATGAAGATAAGTTACCTTCTGTTGAGTGCTTACTGTGCACGTGACCCTGTGATGAAGCATTTGCATTCTTTATCTCGCTGTGTCTGCCCAAAGGATGAAACAGGAATTGTACAGGGACAGCAGGGAACTCTAGCAAGAGTAATTTGCCTTAAACATACAGATAACAAATACAGAGAGGAAGCTTGAACCCTGGTCATTCATACTCAGAAATCACATTTAATTAGGAAACATACACTTAAAAGTGTAAGGTGAGTTAAATGTTTACAAGTTGCTTTCTCTCTTGAAAGATTTTTCTAAAGCATTATTGTAAGTTATCATTTTCTTTCATTCAAACTGTAAATATCGTCATAGAACCATGGACTAGCTTAGAAATTATAGACTCTATCCAAAATTACTGCTCTTCTTTTCTTTTCATTTTTTCCTACATAATTATCTGTTACACAAAAATAGATGTAGAAGGTAGTCAAAACCACAAGATTTTTAATGAGAAAAGCATATATTGAAATTAATAAATATTACAAATCCCAAGCTTTAACTGAAGCATAATTTTAAAGCCAAAGAAGTGTTCGTGAGATATCAGGTAGATTCAGCTACAGCATCCTTAGCTTTGCTTATTTGGTGGCACTAGCTTTTACTAGGAGGTGGACACATAATATTCAGTTTTACTAGGAAGTGGACACGTAATATTCATCTTAACTTTTTTCCTAATTAAGAGACACAATTTATATTTGATCATGAGCCTGTTTTAGTTTCTCCTAAGGGGAAAGCAAAATGAATACAAGGGTCTATGAGTTTTGTAGAGGGCGTCTAAGCATATTGTGACATTAACTTTCACAGGAAATGTGAAGCTTCCCTTTGCCTTTTCCAGAGGTTTCCTTTAGACCAGACATCATGATTTTAAAATGACATAACACGACCTCACAGATAATTTGAGGTCTAACTTCATGAACTTCAATTACAAAGTTACATAGAGCTCCACAGCATAAAAGCCAGGTCTAAATAGTTTACATTTTAGTCTTTAAAAAAGGTAAGAGCATAAATGCCTTTTGGAAGATTAAAATAAACAGTAGGCGTGTAACGGGCACTTGGTATCCAGATAGGCCACTGTTCTATTTAAAATGTTCAATGTTGGGTGGCACCTGTGGCTCAGTGAGTAGGTGCTAGCCCCATATACCGAGGGTGGCAGGCTCAAACCCAGCCCCTGCCAAACTACAACAACAACAAAAAATAGACAGGTGTCGTGGCGGACACCTGTACAACTAGCTACTCGGGAAGCTGAGAGAGGAGAATCACCTAAGCCCAAGAGCTGGAGATTGCTGTCAGCTGTGATGCTACGGCACTCTGCTGAGAGCAACAAAGTGAGACTCTGTCTCAAAAAAAAAAAATGTTCGATCTCTTCCGATGACCAGCAGCTACACTCTCTCTACACATTATTTTCTTTAAGAAACATTTTAGGGTCTGGAATTTCAAATGACTTGTTCACCAGTATCTTGGAAAGAATTTGGTGCAATTCATTTTTTTGTGTGTAGTCATGTTCTCAAGTATCATTTGTAGAACCAAGGGCAGGAACAACAGCGTTTGTTTCCTTGCCTAAGAATACTTAATCCATTGCTCTTCCCTTTATGCATTTTAAGCCTTAGGATCTTGACAAAATAAAGTATCGATTTGTTTTTGTGACACCAGGTCCTAATATGCAGTATGAGCAATTTGGATTAATTATTGACCGAACTCCATTCCAGCTCTGAAATTCACTTGTGTTTGAAAATGCTGTGTACATGTATGGAAAGGAATACTATTCATGTTGTTCCTTCTACCACTATTATATGTCCAGGACTGTCTTGCCTCTTTGAAACTGCAGCTTGCAGAGACTGGGAACTCCAGCAGACCAAGACATTGACTTGTATCATCAGTGGAAAACAAATATGAAAAGCTCCTCTTTGGTTAATAGGAGTCAGTGGCTTTCTCCTAGACTCTTATTTTCTTCAGCTAAAATAGAATTTCTCTGTGGATTTTGTGGATTGCTTCAACATTTAAAGACTCCATAGTATTTCCTTTTATTTCCCCAAGTGAGAAAAAATTTAATCCAGGCATGAGATCATGAGTGAAAATTTTTCTCAATACCCTGAAATATTCTCTCTTAGGCAGTTTTGATCATCACCAAAGAAAATGTTTAAGAACATTTTCTTAAACATTGGGATGCCCATCTGGGGGCATGGGTGGGAAAGCGCACACAGCTCACCTCCCCCAGTGAGATGCTTGCAAGAAAGGCAAAGAAATGAAGTTTATGTTACTGGATCCACAGGATCATCCTCCAAGTCTTTAGATGGCTATTTTAAATATGTTCAAGACTATTTGTAAAGAAAGCATCTAATTTTGTTCCTTCTACTCAGAAAAAAATGTTTAAAGTTTATATTTGGCACATAAGCCTCAATTTAGGATAAATTTTGAAAGTGTGATTTAGAAAAACTATTTTATCTTGAGCTAATGGAAGTGAAATATATTGATTACCCTCAAGTTCAAGATGAAAAACTACCCCCAAAGTCCTCTAAGGAGGAAGGGTTGATATAGTCCCTAGCTACAAAGCTTGAAGACCTCCCCCCTCTAGTTTAGTTCTTGGATGGGTCAATAGCCCTGAAAGCTTCTATAAAAGCCTGCAGACACCACAAAGAAACAGCATCTGAAAGAAAAAGTTAAGTAAGTTTAAATATGCAAAAAAAAAAAAAAAAAAAAGAATAAATGCAATCTAAATAAGATGCCAAAGGAACACAATAGAATTGTTAGGCCTTTAGTTAGGAGCAACTCTCCTGGGGAAAGAGGACAAGGGCAGAGGCCCCAGGCTGCCATCTGGGTGCCACCTGCCTTACTCCTGTCTCAAGTGATTGCTCACATCTGGGGAGGAGGGAACAGCCTGCCAATCTATCAGTCAGAACTTAGTGCCAACTGCAAAAGGATGCAGAGGATCCTAGACTAACCACAGGTGCAAGACAGTCTGGAAGGTGATCCAGAACAGTCCTGACATTAATTATCATGTAGTCTGCTACCCCTGATTCCCAGAGAGGCTTGTGGGAGGTCTACATGCCCAGTAAGACTCGGCTTCCGAGGTGACCTCTGAATCAGGAGGTGGCTGACCCCAGTGGTATAAAAGGGACCCCTTGCCATGCTCAAGGCCTCTTTCCTTCTTTACCTACTTGCCCTGGCAATAGCGGCTGGTTCACTGTCTGTGACAAATGTATCCTGCTTTGTAAATTTTTTTATTCTGTAAACCTACCTTTTTCTTCCTCAATAAACTTTGTTTCAAGCTTGCCTTACTTGGGGATGTCTGGTCATTTTTTGACCAAGAGCGCTCCAAGAACTGAGGACCCTGGCAGCTACCCGAAACCCTGACATTTTAGGATATAGGCAACTGCCTCGCAACCCAACAGAATTAAATCAGACAGTTAGGATTATGCCTGAGGAAGAAGCAAATTCAGATAAATATTCCTGTTACAAATTTTAGGGAGAAATTTTTAAATTTCTAACAAAGCAAAGTAAGGACTAAAACCTAAATCAGAAGGCAAGACAATGATTGCAAAGTGAGGTGGTAGAGTTTTATTTTCAGAACACTAGTTTATAAATAGGTGTATTTTTAAAAAGAGTTTTGCAGTTATTTTTATAGGATAAGGTATCAGGAATCATTTGGGGGAAGGAGAAATGGGTATGAAATATTTCGCTTATATCTAGATGCAGACAAGTTGTCTTTCCTGATACTATACCTCCAATCTTGCAAGAGAATACATTGTTTTACAAGGACTTATAAAAATAATTGTACTTATTCTCAGGCCTGTTTCATATGTCTATGAAACATATGACATATACTGACTATGTTTACTTTTTAATGAAATTTTCTTATTTCAAGATGTTAATATGGAGACATTTTTTCTTTAATGAGTCAAATAGCCTATAAAAGATAAAACATATATGTTTCCTAACACTATTTATAGTCCCTGATATAACAGATATTTAAGAAAAAATGTTGGTCTACAGTGGCAAAAGTAAGAATATTTGTCAAGCACTTTTCATAAGAACAAAATGCTTTTCTGATTTTACCTTTCTTCCTTCCTTTCTTTCATAGCTTAAATGTTCATACCTTTCTGTTTAAAGTAATCTAATGGTTATTTCTCCCATAAAAGCCCTTCTCACACTTTATTTTTCACATTTCTTAACTTATTTTTATTGTACTTTTACAGTTACAGTGATTGTTTCCCTTAAAAGCAGTTGAAGTGCTTTATTGAATTCATTCAGTACTTCTCTTGCTTAAAATGGATGCCTTTTCCTTACATTGAAATCTATTTTAGCAGGCAGATAACCTTGAAGACAGGTCATTTTGATGACATATTCAACTTATGTTTATACTTCATGTTGAAATGAAGCTAAAATCTTATTATCCCATGGTGCATATCCTGTTAGAACAGTTAAAGCATATGCAATGTTTTACTGTTTATTTCCTACGTCATGTTTAGAATGGGGTAGGTGTGTTAGCTTGGATTGTGTTTCATTGTTCTGAACACATTCTCCACCAAAGCATGTTTGAGCATAAAGAGATTTCTTTTTCTTAGGATGACAAACTTCAAAATCTTTTGCTGGATACGAGCAGGATACAGAGGCTAGTTGGCCTAAACATGAACAGATACAAAATATCTCCAGTGACTGTCTCCAAGTTTCATGTTCTGCCCCTACCCAAAGTGAAAAATAAATATCTTCTCGGGAAATACATAATATTGTTGTGAAGTTATTATAACAATAACAAACTATTGTATCCTAGTTTTCTGATCATTTACGCTATTGTTGCATTCAGCAGTAGATGATAAGTGGTTTAGAAATCCAACAGCTATGTGAAGGTTAATTTTTTTCTGGACAGTAAAGATATGTGCCAACTATAAAACATTTATCTGTAAAAAGATCATATATATACTGCCTGGGCTTCCCGATAGCAATGTTTAGCTCAGCTCATATTTCCCATGAATACTGAACAGTTGCAGAGAAATAATGGAATAAAACAAAATTGTATATTTAGATGGCAAACGATTTTGATTTTGTAAAAAAGACTTAAATCCACTGAATAATAGTTAGATTTCACAAAAGCAAATAGTTTTTAACGTGATGTGTGTTGCTATTCGGTTCTGAATAAAAGCTGGAATGTACATTTCAAACCTTCACCGAGTAGACTTGTTCCACATTCTAAAACTTACTGTGAATTTTTTGTGCCTACAATAATATTCCTTACTCATAAAATCCCAAGAAACATTACATAATTACTGTGTTATTCTAAGGAAAAGCAAATCTACTCAACAAAAACATATCATGTCATGAAGACCAGAACGATATTGAAAACCCCTCCTCCACTCCAAAAGGCACGTCAGATGAAAGGAAGGCAGGAGATATATAATTTTAAAATAATCATAAAAGTAAACATAGTATGGTGGGCTTTTATTTCCAGAATATTCTCTCGGTATGCGACTTTCTGCACTTTCCGTCTTCCCGGGTTGCCAGCTGGAGGGAGATGGTGAGGCAGCAGCTTGTCTTCCTCCGGCGGACGCGCAGCGATAAATTCTCCTGAAATAATAGCATGTGATCGTTCTGGTTAGAAGAGTTAACAGCTGGTTAGGCAGCCTTTCCCTGAGACGCCTTCCAGCGCGTCCCTCGGCCGTCCGGTCCTCCCCTGGCCGTGCGCTATGCTGGGGTCCCCCCGGCGTCCTCCCTCCCGGCCCCCCGCAAGCGCCGCAGTCGCCCGGCTGCACCGTCCTCCTAAGCAGCCAGCCATCTGATCCGCCGAGACCAGAAAGACCCAACCCATGGGGGAGAAAAGCAAACTGGGAAAGCATAGCTGTCGCTGCTCTGCAGAAAGCCAGGCTAGACGGAGCCGCCGAGCCCCGCGCCCCCAGCGCGCCGCCCGGCCCCAGCTCGCGGCAGGTGCGCAGGGGCGCGGCGCGCACAGGGTTAAAGGCATCATCGCTGCCATTAGAGGGAAAAGTTGCGGCGCGGCAGCGGCGGAGTCCCGGCGCCCGCCCCTTGCCCACTCCCCACTTCCCCAGCGGCTCGGCGTTCGGGGAGGGCAGTGATCACGCAAGCCGGAGCGGCGGGCTGACGCCGGACCAGCGCCAGGTAGCAGTGAGCAGGCGGCCCGGCGGAGACGCGAGCCTGGGTCTGGACTGGAAGCCGCGCTGAAGCCCAGCCAGCTGGTCTACCTCGGCGAATCGCCGCGGCTCTCCCTACGGCCAGTGCTCGCCCGGCCAGCAGCAGGATGCGTGCCGTGTGGGTGTCCTGCCCAGGGCTCTGAGACAGAGCCTTCTGATTCGGGTGCATTCTTCTCGTTTAGGGATTTTTGGCTGTTGGATATATTGATGTGACCCCCGCCCTTTTTTTTAGAATGATGGGGATCTTTTTGGCGTATGTTGGATTTGTTTTCTTTTCCGCGTTATATGTACAACAAGGGCTTTCTTCTCAAGGTAAGTCTGTGTCCCGTGGCAAGCGTGCATTTGCTCGCGGGGGCTGCGTGTGTGTGCGTGCGTGTGATCCCTACATTCAAAGAATGGACAGGCAGATGTGATAAGGTCCCCAGCAAGTATGAGCGGGTTTAGATGGTTGAACGGTGCTCTGTTTGGCATTTTTCTTTAAAGTTTATTAAAGTGTCAGCAAGCTAGGTTTGAGAGAACATCTACTTGGTGCCTGACAATGAGGTAGGCTCCTCGGTGAGCACAGACACAGGGGTGTGTGTGTGTGTGTGTGTGTTTGCTATCCGCGTGCACGCACAGGGTGACCACTCATGCATACATAATCATCACAGACAAACAGAGCTGGACGTGGGGGCCTTCCCCTGGCCGGTCTTCTTTCCTCCTGTAGGCAGATGGGGTGTAGAGTTTCTCTTTTCTGGGTCCGTGTGACTTCATTTGTATGTGTGTTTATCAAAGGACGGACTCCTCTGAGGACCCATAAAAAGGCACGACTTGCATTACAAGCAGCAGCAGCCTGCTGAATCCAATTGTTCAGGACTCGCAGGCTGCAGTGGTCGTTTCAGCACCATGAACAGATTACATCTCTGCTGCCATAAGAATGCATCACTTCTGCAAGCAGACATGCCATCCTCTTCCCTCCAGCAGGAACAGAAAATTCCTTCTCAGACCCCAATGCTTTCCGCATAGCCTCGCTTTCCTTTAAGTATTCATGCCGATTCATTTCATGAGAGATCATTTTGGGATTTCATAAAATTTTGAAAAGAAACATTGATGAGGCCCCTGTTTAAAAAGGGGGGAGGCAGCGCACCCACCCTCAATCAGTCCTGCAGTCCCCACCATTCCCCCTTTCCTTGAGTATGCATTGTGACTGGGCACTCCCATCAGCCACAGATTTTACCAGGACTACTTTTAGGGGGCTATCATCTGTTTGCAAAGTGCCTATTAGACAAGATCAGGACAACCATGTTGTTGACAAGATAAGAGCACTCCACACTCAAGAAACGCCATTTGAAGGAAAGAAACATTTTAGTTTTCTGAGTTTGACCATGGCCCCATGCATCTTGCAAACTAGCAGTGTGAAGGCTGGTAATGAAAATTCTGGGTGGAGGGAATCTCCATGGAGACTTCAAAATGATTTCAGTCCGAACAAGCCTGGATCCTTACATCTCAAGCTGTAGGGCAATTTACAATACAATGACTTGAGCTCAAATAAAGGTTAATTTGGAGAGAAAGAAATATATACAGCTTACAAAGTGTGCAACTTGTTTCCCTGCTGTAGGCTCCTGTCCCTGCTGTTGGTAATGACTATTGTGACCTGTCAGGACGTGCATTGTGGCAGGTCATCATGATCCACTTGGTTACATGAAACATCCAGTTAGTCACAGTTTGTTCAGAAACTTAGAGGCAAGAGGCTGTCCTCATGTATCAACTTGACAGGTTGTCTAAATTGTACCTCCCTGAATTTCTCAGTAAGTTTTGTGGAATACTGCAGTCTGACAAAAGGTATTTAGCTCCGACTGTCGGCAGCCTGGCTAACAGGGAGAATCATTGGCAGGCTTGTTAACCTTTCCATGATCCGGACTTGATCAACAACAGCGTGATTTAGGCAAGATACCAAAAAAAAAAAAAAAAAAAAAGGAGAGAGGCCAAAGGGGGGTGGGGGGGCTTGGGGAGCAAGCCAAAGTCAGGAATGTCACTAATGGAGGAGTTTGGGTGCTGGTTTTGTTTTTTTTTTTTTTTTAAGTCCAAGAAAAATTTAGTAAGCTCTCAAGGAAACATGATGGAAGGAGCCATGGAGTATGTATTCCAAAAGATTGCATTTCTGTTTTGCAGCAAAATTTACCGAGTTTCCACGGAACGTGACGGCAACGGAGGGGCAGAATGTGGAGATGTCCTGCGCCTTCCAGAGTGGCTCCGCCTCCGTGTATCTGGAAATCCAGTGGTGGTTCCTGCGGGGACCAGAGGACGTTGAGCCGGGGACCGAGGTGGCCGGCGCGCAGGTAGCTGAGCCGCGCAGCCCGCCAGGTCCCCCGCGTCTCTGCCCTTCTCTCGCCTAGTCCTCTGGGTGTCCAGCCAGGGCCTAGGGCTGGGGATGGCGCTTGAGCTCCCCGGGGGTCCGCGCACCTGCTCTGGGGTGAGCACCCCGCAGGGATACTGGAACTCGTCCAGGTGACGCTAAGTGAAACCCAAAGAGGAAATCACGATGCTGCGTCTTTTCCGGTTAAAACTGAGAATAACCTCCTCCTCTGAGTATTGTTTTCTATTAAGATGTCCTTGGTGGCACTACAGTGTTGACATATCCCAGGACAGTCGCTGTCCCCTTTCCCCCTTTCCCGGGTCGTGGAGTGCAGAGGAGGAACCCCTTGGGACCCTGTGGGGAGGTCTCCAGCTCCGACCCCGCCCCCTGTCCCAGTTGGGATCAAAACCTTTAACAGAAGGGGGGAGGGGCAGAGGGATGAGGGACCGGGGAGACTGGAGGAAGGGAAAGGAAGGGGGGATGGGAGGGGAGACAGGAGGAAGGGAAAGGAAGGGGGGAGGGGAGGGGAGACAGGAGGCAGGGAAGGGAAGGGGGGAGGGGAGGGG
>CAUYPK010081657.1:0-10041 GCA_963574355.1 Loris lydekkerianus
ATGTGGAGGAAAGGGCACACTTCTACACTGCTGGTGGGAATGCCCACTAATACGTCCCTTCTGGAAGGATCTTTGGAGAATACTTAGAGACCTGCCATTTGATCCTATGATCCCTTTACTAGGTTTATACCCAGAAGACCAAAAGTCACAATATAACAAAGACATCTGTACCAGAATGTTTATTGCAGGCCAATTCATAATTGCTAAGTCATGGAAGAAGCCCAAGTGCCCATTGACCCAGGAATGGATTAGCAAATTGTGGCACATGTATACCATGGAATACTATGCAGCCTTAAAGAAAGATGGAGACTTTATCTCTTTCATGTTTACACAGATGGAGCTGGAACATATTCTTCTTAGCAAAGTATCTCAGGAATGGAAGAAAAAGTATCCAATGTACTCGGCCCTACTATGAAGCTAAATTATAGCACAAGACTATGGGGAAAGGGCCAAGGAAGGGGAAGGGAGGGGGGAGGTTTTGGTGGCGGGAGGGTAATGGGTGGGGCCACATCTATGGTGCATCTTAGAATGGGTACAGGTGATTGCACTAATGTACACAGCTACGATTTAACAATAAAAAAATAAATAAATAAAAAGATGAGATTATACTACTGTATCCTTATTCTTATTCAAATCAGTGAACCAAAGCTTTTGCAAGGCATTTCTAAGATGTAAGGACTTAGCCTGCATTAAAGTTCATATGCAATAAAAATTATTCTCATGTTACATCATAATCACCATCATCATGAAAATGGTACTAATGCTAGCTATTTATTGAGACATTATATTTGTGAAAAAGTGCTGAGAGATTTATATACATTATGCTATATTCCTTTCATTAAACTTCGTAAATAGATCTAATTACAACCTACACTGTATAGTCATTTTATAATTTACCATAAATGGTCAGTTTGATATATTTTTTTGATCTGACTCAAAAATCCCTGAAATCCTATAAGGTATACATTTAACAAAGAAAGTAGGAAGTTTGGCGGTGCCCGTGGCTCAGAGGAGTAGGGTGCCGGCCCCATACACTGGAGGTGGTGGGTTCAAACGCAGCCCCGGCCAAAAACTTCAAAAAAAAAAAAAAAAAGTAGGAAGAACTATATTATAGGGTACTTTGAAAGACATTTTCAGTCTCATTAGCTGTAGTTAATACTCTTCAATAACTCAGTGCATAACAGACAATTGAATTCTGTCCTCCATTTACAATGTGGACCCATTAGGACGGTTACAGAATTCGTTACATCAGTTCTAATCAGCTGTTTCAAGAAACACCTTGATGCTTAATGTCCATGGATGTAGCTTCCTTATATGAGATGCTACATTCACCAGTATGTTCACCCCTGATGATTATATACTTTGGAATACAGAGATATTTGTGAGCATTTTTTTAAGGTTTACTGTAGGGTGAAGAAGAAATATCTCAAAGAGAACTGAATCATACACTCTAACAAAACTCTTTTTAACTTCTTTTAGTGCCAATGAACCAAGAACTGAATAACCAGTTACAAGTATTAATATTAATAAACCCACAACAAAAATCAAATAAGCAAAAATAGTCACTTTACTTATTTAACTAAATGAGTTTGCTTCAGTGGAACTAGAAAAACAAAGCATGGGGTAACTTCCACATTAAAGTCTGAGTGAATTATGCTGCCACACAATTATTCCCCCTGCTGACCCTTCAGGTAGATAGCTCTTCCTATGTGCTGGTCCTGAGAGAGAATTGAAATGGATCTTAGCTAGGTATGCTTCTATTCTTAGTACCTTTGAATCTATCAAATTCCACTGACACCTGTCAGAATAACTTGCATAATCATAGTTAAACATACATAATTTGATGTCTAATTATAATACTTTTTTTTCCATTAAAATGTCTTACAAATGAAGAACGGAAATCTAGCCCATCATGAATAAATGAATATGTTTCTTTATCTTCCTGTACCAGTTGAAAGACTTTGAAATGAGAATATTTCCATAGTATAATGCAAATAAGAAAATGTGTTATTAGTGGAACAAAGCAATAAGAATTAAGACACAAAGTAGCTGGAATTAGATTAATATAAAAAGAATGTCGAATGTTTGTTGAAGAACTATAGGGGTGGAAACCAGGATAGTAGAAATTGCAGATTCCACAGGTTAATTCTTGAATGGTTTAGTGGCTAAGTCTAGAAAAGTTAGGCTAATCCAGGAAAAGGGAAGGTGACATGAATCTTCAATACAGTTATTAAATCAGAAATCAGTTTGTAAAAAGGGCTGTTGTTCCTAATTCTTGGCAGAGTTGACTTTAGGGTGTGCTCTAAGGCTGGAAGCTAATGAGGGAGGACTTAAAGCTCTGTTAGAAGACACTGCCAGAACCTGGGGGTCTGTGGAAGGAATGAAACTGTGCATCTAAGCAAAGTGCAGCTTCTTTGGCAGATGAACTTTCCAATCAGGAGTCCATTTGATGCAGCAATCCTATTGCTGGGTATACAACCTTGCATGAGGTTGGTGCCAGGCAGGTTCACACCAGATGCATTCAGACTGAAGAAGATCTGTAGAGCTTAGGACAGATTTGACAGGTGTGGCTGAAGAGCAAGCATAAGACGTTCACTCAAGAAGACAGTCCAGTACACTTACATGAGCACAATGCTAAATAGTAATTACAGTAGTCATATAAACTTGACATCATTGTGCACAGTTACGGCTACAGTTATGGCTACATAAGGAAGGCATGCTGCCTTCCAGTGGAGCTGCTGGCAATGATTTCATTTTGCCATACCATCTGAAAAAGAAAAAAGGTCACTTTATAAAAAGGACTCCTGCACTCCACCGTTTATAGCAACACAATTCACAATCACAAAGATGTGGAAACAATGCAAGTACCTGCCAATATGTGACTGGATCAATAAAATGTATAATAATAGACACACTATGAGGTACTACTCAGCTATATAAGAAAATGATGCTCTAGTATTTTTTTTAAAACAACCTGGAAGGAACTGAACATTTTCTAAGTGAAACATCACAAAAATGGAGAAACAATTATGTACTGAATACCGAATTGAAACTAATCAGTCAACACTTAAGTGCACATATGGAAGTAAGTCTCAAAGAAAAGTAAGCTGGGGGGAGGGAGAAGGAGGGCATGGATATGTTCACACCACTGGTTATAGAGCACACGGTCCAGGTGAAGGGCACATTATTCTTTCTTTCTAATAGTCAAGGAACTATATAATTATACATTTTATATATACTATATATAGTACACACACATACATATAGTATACATACACACATACATCCATGCCCTTGTTACTCCATAGACAATACATGGTTTTTAAAAGTTGAGACAACTTACAAAGGAAAATGTGTAATAATACAAATAAAAATAATCTGAAACTAAAAATGTACACCAGAAGGACAACACAAATATAATTTTATATAAAAATTTTCATATTTGTGATGTCAAAACTGAATGTTTGAGATAATTTGTATTACATTAACGACAATATGCTCTCTGTAAGGTGAGGATCTGGTAGAAGGCAGGAAAAGAGTTTCTTCACCTGAATACAGCCACGCTGACAGCCTCATTTCTGACTTCCAGCCTCCCGATCTCTGTTGTGCACAAGATTAGGAAACCCTCGGAGGAGAAGAAGAGTCTAAAAGAGGGGAAAGAATGAAATATGGTAGACTAGAAACAGCCTGTACATGCCACTCTCAAGAACAGAATTGCCAGTTGGAGGTGGATACCCACCAAGGATGGGGAAAGATGGCAGGGGGACTCCACATAGCAGGCACCTGCGGGATGCATCCACCTGTGTGGACGGACAGGAAAAGAGAATAGGTGGTTGCATGTTTTCCCCATGGACACTGGCTGAGGTGTGTTCCCCCCTGCCCACTCTACTGGATTGATCGAGGAGCTAGCTAAAGTTTGTGCAGTGATTTGGTTTCAGAAAATGGACATAGCAGGGATCTCGTGGTTTTCATTGCTTGATTGCTGCAACCAACACCATTCCAACCTCTCTGCAGTACAGAGCACTAGGTGTACGTGGGAGCTAACTTTGCTGCAGCCACCACTGCATTGCCCCAGCCAGGCAGAGGAGGGAGCAGAGAGAATGGATGATTTTACGCACCCTATAACTGAGAGACAAGTACCCCACCCCAATAAGGAGGATTTGAACAGAACAGAGGTAACGGATTCAACCTAAGGAGCCCTACAACTACTGCAACTACTGCAACAACTTTCCATCCAGGAAACCTGGGTAGGAGGAAAGCCCTGGCTGCTCAGTGATCTGGCTGCACAGCCCTGCTCCTGTGTCACTTGAGCTATCACTCACTAGTGTGAATCTGCCCCTGCAGCTCTCCTGCTACTGCCTCGCACTACAGCCCTGCCCCTGAGATCCAGTACAGCAATTAGGCCCCCTTGTCCCCATTTCCAATGCTCCCAGGACCTCCAGGCAGGAGGTCCTGGCAGAACTTACCAGTCCTAATGGTACAATACTCTGCTGGACACCCACTAGCCTCAAGCTTTCATCACTATCTATACCTGGTTGGTGTCAACACCTGCAGCCTTGACACCCACAACCACTACCTAGATGGCCTGACCCAGGTTTCATTGTCACTGCTTCTGAGAGACATGGGCAGAGCAATATTCTGCAATGCCAACATTTTTTGGAGAAGGACTCATACAGCCCCTAACTCAAGCTTGAACAGCAGCCTGGGAAACAAACCACCACTCTGCATGAAGAACATTCAGCACTGGCTTGGACAGAACCGCAAAGGACCGTGATGAAACAGGAGAATAGCTATGTCACAGCCTAACAGTGCATTGATACCAGGTCAATCCTCTGTAGTAGAACATAAAAACATTATCTAGGGACATCTTTTACACATAGTAGGAGAATTTTTAGCAAAGTAGAATGGGTTCTCTGCAAAGTTATCCGCACAGAGCTGAGAGAAAAGCATTCAGATAAGAGGAAACCAGCCCCCAAATTCTGACAATATAAAAACCAAGGTAGTTCAACACCCCCAAAGGATCACAAGAGATTTGTAGCCAAGAACCCCAACCACAAGAATATTATCAAAATTTCAGAAATAAAACTCAGAATATGGATGGCAAAAAACATTAATAAGTTTGGGGAAAAAAGTAGAAAACCAAAACAAGTAAGTCAAACACATGTTTCAGGACATGTATAAAAAATGAAAAACTTATTATAGAGACAGACAACATAAGAAATCTAACAAACTCAAAGATATGAAAGATTCATTTAGGGAGTGAGAAAATAAGGCCTGGTGCTTCAACAACCAGGTAGATCTATCAGAAGAAAGAATGTTAGAGCTTGAAGACTGGATTGTTAAACAGAGTCAGTCAAAGAAGAAGGGGGAAAAAGGAGAATGAATAATCACTCGGAGTAAGATGAGAGTATATGAAATGAACCAATATACAAATTATAGGTATCATGGAGGGAAGATAAACAAGAGCGAAGCATAGAAAACTTATTCAAAGGAATTATTGAGGAAAACTTCCCTGGTGTCACCTGAGATTCAGATATCCAAATACTAGATGATCATCCAACACTGGGAAGATCCACAGAAAATAGGATATGCCCAAGACACACAGTCATCAAGTCAACTTCAAACATAAGAAACTAGAGTAAGTTCAAAACTAATTCAAAGAAAGTGAATAGAAAAAAACATAAGAAAAATACAGTAATCAAATGTAGATGAATAAAAATTGGTAGATGATAAAAGTAGCAGTGTTTAAGCCTAGTAAATTTCATGCATAGATATAAACCGTGGTAAAAGATAAATGAATTAAATATTAAACAGTATAAATGAAAATAGAGCATATCGACAAATTTAGCGGTCATTAAACATAAGAAAATTTTGAAAAATGAAGTGTATACATTTAAAAGAAGATAATTGTTAATATAAAATCAAAAGACTTATTTAACTTGAAAAATGCTTAAAGGGAGGCTTAGAATATATTTTAAAACTTCTAGTTTCAGGTGCTTGAAAACATTTAGAAACATGTTTTAAAATTCTTCCTATAAATATAACATAGCATTTACAAATATACCAGACAGTTTTGCTCTCACAAATGAAAGGACAGATACATTTCATTCTGCAAATGTGATGCATAGGTACTTAAAAAAGTATTAAGCATGTCAAGTAAAGTGATGGAGTAGAAAATAGTATGTTATAATCACAGTGGTTACATTAAAGGAATACAAGGGAGGGTTTTTCAATCTCAGGAAAACCATCAACATAAATCAGTTTGCCCACTAAAAGAAGGAAGCCCCTTTCAATATTTCAACAGATGATGAAATGCATTTGGTAATATTTAAAAGAAATCTTTGTTACATTCTTGAGAAAGCAGAAAAAATCATGGTTTTGTTTGTAAAATATATAACTCAAATAATAATACTTCACATGATGATGGAGTGATGGAAGAATTGCTATAACTGTCTGGAAACAAATAGTTAAGTCTCTTATCACTGCTATATTTAGTTTTGTTCTGCAATTCTCCAGCAATACATTAGACAATGAGAGGACAGTGCCGATGTTGAAAAGCCATAATTAATATTCATGGGTGGACATTAAGGAGAATTTCCCTTGAAAACAATGGTTAGAATCAACGAGAAAGCTAGTAACTCTTCTTCAGTTTGCACTTACTATAAAAGTAAGCAATGAAGTATAGTGAATATATCTTAGTACCCTGCTACTGCCGTGACACATTATGACAGATGTAGTACCTGAAAACAGCATCCGTTGATTATCTCATAGCTCCGTAGATAGACAGTCTGGCACAATGTCGCTGGGTTATCTGGTTAGCATATCATAAGGCATCGTTTCCAAAGTGCTGAAAGAATAAAGGAAAACTGTTATCAAAGATGATTGTCTCCAGAAAAGCTGTCCTTCAAATATGAACGAGAGCTCAAGATTCTCTCAGATGAACAGAAGCTGAGAAAATTCACCACCATCGAACATATGTTACAAGAAATGCTAAAGGGTGTTTTCCAATATGGGGGGAAAAATAACAACAAAACTAATGTGCTAAAAGAAAACATTTGAACATATAAAATCCCCTCGTAAAATCAAATACGTGGGAAAAAATCACACAGCTCTAATGCTGTAATTGTGGTGTGCAATCCACATATAGCTCTAGTATGAATCCCAAAGACAAATCTATGAAAACAATAATTCTTACAACAACTTTTTAAGAGATGTGCTACTCCCTTCTGGCCTATATGATTTACATGGAGAAGTCATTTGCCAAGTGGATCATGGCTATAAACCAAGGACTCTGGGAGGCTGACATGGGAGTATCTCTTGAGAACAAGAGTTCAAGAACATTCTCCATAAAAATAATTAGCTGGGAGCAATGGCCTGCATCTGTAGCCCCAGCTATTGGGGAGGCTGAGGCAGGAGGAGTTTGAACCCAGGAGTTTGAGGCTGCTGTGTGCTATTGTGATGCCACAGCAATGAAAATGCTATAGAAATGGTAATTACATTGTATTGATTTTATTTTTATTATTTTAATTGTTGCATTATTTTCCTTTATTTTAAAAATATTTTTGCTGCATGGTTTATTGACTCCAGGGATGTGGTACCTGATACAGAGGTGTTATGCTGCATATACAGTATTCCATAGTGTTACATTGTTTCTATATAAAATTGCCATATGTGTATGTAGGGGAAAATAGTTTAATTTCTATAAATGCAAACTCTGAACACATGGGTTGAAATCCCAGAATCAATGTAACCTAAGAGGAAAGTTATTTAAGATTTATGTGCACCAATATTTTTATCTATAACACGGAAAAAAGATAACAATACATTTCTTCAGTATTGTTTTAAGTCCTTAATAAGCTAAAATGTGTACATAGAACAGCACATAGTAAGCTTTATATTAATTTTAAAATGTAATACAGTTTTATTTGAAGTCACAATGTAAGGTTATTAACAACTGATAATGATTATGAGATAAAGGCAAAAGATAAAATATAAAGGAAAAGTAAATTTTCAAAAAGACAAATTTCTGCATTTCTGCTAGCAGAATATACTTGAAAGGACACAAAATTAATATACAACAGAACAACTAAATTTAATAAAGTTGTGTTGTATTGTATTGGCTTGGCGCCTGTAGCACAGTGGCTACAGTGCCAGCCACATGCACTGAGGGAGCCAGGTTTGAACCCGGTCCCAGCCAGCTAAACAACAATGACAAGTGCAACAACAAATAGCTGAGTGTTGTGGTGGGCGCCTGTAGTCCCAGCTACTTGGGAGGCTGAAGCAAGAGAATCGCTTAAGCTCAAGAGTTGGAGGTTGCTGTGAGCTGTGATGTGTACTATACCAAGGGTGCCATGGTGAGACTCTTGTCTCCAAAAAAAAAAAAAAAAGTTATAGTGTATTGAGAATTTTTGTTAAATAGAATTTGAAAACAGATCATATGCACCAAAAATTAAATATATGGAATGACAGATATGTTAATCTGCCTCGCCCTTGTACATTTCATATACTTATATCCATAATATCATACTGTGAACCTCAAATATGCATAATAAAATTTATTCTTAAAAAGTAATTATTGCTTAGAAATAGACAAATTGATTCATTCATTCGTTCTACACCAGGTACTTTTGTGAGTGCTGCTCACAGATAAAGTGGTAACAGTATTTCTAAAAATCTCTGAATAAAACTGACATTTAAAATAATGGAAGATCATTTACAATATTCTCAGAGTTCGGTTGGCTTAACTATAATAATTATTAATTTATGTGCTCAATGACCCTCTTTTCCTTATTTAATTTATTCTGAGAGTATGATTAGTGATTTTATTTTCCAAATATGTCAATTTATTGATCAAAACATAGCACAAGATTTAGGAGGATGAGTTGTTTCATTAAGCTTTGCGTTTCCTGTAGTATGTAACAAGTGTTGGAGTGTATGAACCATCATGTTACCTGAGTGACTAGATGAAATAATATGAGAGATAATATTTTCCATAAACCTTTCACAAGCTACAACTAAAGATGTAGGCTTTCTAATTTATTTGCACTTTTGTTTTTAATTGGTATTAACAAACAAAGCATAGAAAAACACTTTTCTTTGAAATATAATTGAAAAGTATCACACAAGATGCTCTGCTTACAAGAATGAGAGAAATAATAATAAGTGAAATCAAGTTTGGGTTAAGAAATATATTGAATTGTAAACCAGAAATTATATTTCCAATTTTTTCCAGTGAAAAACTATTCTGGGGGTAAAAGTCATAGTGTCAGTTTTTAAATAAATATATCGATGTTAAAAATATTAAAATATAAAATTACTCGAATTTTAATAATTCTATTTTTATGTACAATATCATCATTAGTTTTATGGAATAAAAGTTAAAATGTCCAGTAGTATAGCATCCACTCCTGGGTTGACTCTATAGTGACAGCTTTATGTTCTGTTTTGCCTTTTAACAATCTGTTTGAAGCAATAGATGAAGGAATTCACATTCACCAAGGTCATGCAATTAACCTACTGCTATTTGTTATAAAGTTTCTGAGTTTGTATTGAACATACATTTACATTTCTCTAAAACCTATGGTTCTTAACATATTTTTTCATAATGTGGAAATGAAGAGAGGGGAAGTAGAGAAAGGAGGAAGTATGAAGGAAAGGAAATTGAGTATACTGTATATACTCGAGTATAAGCCGAGTTTTTTGGCACAAAACTCGGCTTATACTCGGATCATACAGGTTATTTGATTTGGTGCGTGCGCACACCTAACCAAATGCACATAGTCTCCAGTCGTCTTCTGCCGTCTGCTTGAGGAGGTGGTGCTTCAGCTCAGTCCACAAGTCGCGGCTGAGCTGAAGAGGTAGGCGGCTGAACTGAACTGTATTCCACGGAACTATTTAACCCACAATATTTAATGGCACATTTAATTAAGTGAAAACCCCATTTAAGGCAGTAAAGTCTTGTAAATAAATGTTTATAAATCCTGAATCCTTATAATCAGGGGTTTTGGAGCATAAGGATTCAGCATTTTTAACCATTTACTT
>CAUYPK010081659.1:0-10348 GCA_963574355.1 Loris lydekkerianus
TGCAGCTCAACTGAGCGCCAAGTCCAAGAACACCAAAAAAGTTCACAGGTAAGGCCTTTCCGGTTTGCAGTCTCACTGCTGCTTGTACTCACGGTTGCCGGCGTGATTAGGTTGATTGAACACACGCAGCCACTTGCCAGTTTTCCACTATTTTTGTCTTCCTCCTGGGGTCCAGAAGTCCCTTGCTGGCTCTCTGTATCCTCAAAGGGATGATCGTAGGCAGGTCCCACCAGCCAGAGATGTCTGGAGTCTTGTCTCCCCAGATTCGCCAGGCCCAGTTACAGGGAAGCTGTTACTCAGCCGCCATCTTTAATCCACTCTATTTTTCCTATTTTCATTGTTTGTTTTAAAATTATAGTATTTCTAGGTTTTAAAGAGTGATTATTTTTATGATGTCAATATATATACTTAATACTATACTATGTATCTTTTTTAAAAGCAAATATAAAGCAATTCGTATTAATTAGGTATTTGTATCATATTTTGAAATGCAGCATGGATTTTAGCACACTTTGACTAGTCATTGATTCTAGAACCTTCCATAATTCTCAGTCTTGTTATAGTTATAATCACTGTTTCTTTTCATCATCAATTTTTACATTTGCTGACATTTACTTTTTAAAATTCTGTTCGTTGAAACTTGTGGCCTATTTCTGATGGCCTTACTTCTTTTTTACCTTTATGAAGTACTTTTAAGTTGCCAAACAAGGTTATCCTTTAATTGTTCTTTAAAGTTTGTGGGTTGCAAATCTGGCCACAATTGTATCTTTTTGTGGCTGTATCTTTTTATGTCTTAAAATAACTGTTTTCCCTCCAGGCTACACAGATACTGTCTTCTTCATATATACATTCTCACTCTTAAATAGTACTTTATCTGAGTATAAATATATAGGGAGACAATTACTTCTCATCATTAATATTTGAAGCAATTATTCCATTGTCATATGGGATACATGGTTACTGATAAATCTACTGTCAGCATGATCATATTTCTTTTTTAGGTCATATCTATCTTTTTTTTTTTTTTTTTTTTGATATTTGCTCTTTCTGTGTTATGTGACTTAAATTTATCCTGCTTGGTACTTTGGACCATCTTTTAATCGATAGCCTCAATTCTAGAAAATTCTCAGCATTTTAAAGTTTGTAATTAAAAACCAATAATTGTATATATTTAAGGAATACAATGCTTTTCAAGTATTTCATTTTTTTTCTGAAGAAAGTTATTGCCCTTCCTTGTAGAAGTGTTCTAAGAAAAAATATCCCTCAAAGTAAAATAAATTAGCCTATGAAAATTATAGTGATATAATATGTATTATATGCTTTGAAAGTGAGAAGACAGATTCTTTATAATGAAAAGTATGGATGGTAACAATGGGAAGTTGAGGCTCGAGGACTCCAGGTATAGGAAAATTATAATAGGAAAATAAAATGAAATTAAGCCATGAATGGGAGGTTTAATAAAAATGCTGACATATACAGTTAATTTTTGATTCAGTGAAGGAAAATTATTGGTATAGCAGATGTAAAAATAAAAAAATTCACTAACAATGGAACCATGCCTTTTATCTAATTTTAAAATATTTGCTGAGTGATTTATAATGAGTATGTACTCTATAGATTTAATTATCAGCAGTATTAAGCTAAGAGATTCTTTACAGTTTTGAGTATACTCAAGAAAGTTCTACCTTTCTTGTATCTGTTTTAGTATGGCTTGGGAAGAAAATTTGTTAGATGATTTACTAAATTTTGCTGCCACCCCCAAAGGATTACTACTTCTTCAAAGAACAGGTGCCATCAATGAATGTGTGACATTTATGTTCAGCCAATATTCAAAAAAATTACAGGTATGAATTACCATTTGCCACAAGCAAAGAGAATTTTTGTTGTAAAAGCCATTAAGAACATTATTCTGTTTTCTGTGCATGAAGAAGTTATTAAGTCATAATTAAAAAGCCATATAGCATTGTTATATTTAACTTGATTTGTTTTAAGTAAAACATCAGAGATTTAATATTTGTGTCTATAGCTATATTTAAAGAATTGCAAACAATGAGACAGAATTGAAAAATTCAGTTAATCATCTAGGTATTTCATAAATACGATCTCAAACATCTTTATATTCTAAAACTAGCCAGAACTTCTAGGAAAAAAGAAAAAAACCTATTGGATCTAATGTGTGTGTCAATTTGTCACGTATTTTAAAATAAACAAAAGTGTTTGTGGAGGAATTCTCTTAATTCTACCATTACATAAAATTTATAATATAATTTAGCCTTAAACAGTGAGAAGCCACTAAGTTGTATTCAATCTTTTCTGTTTTTTTTAAATATTCCTAGAGTTTGGGGATTTTTTTAGGATCTCAGGTATGCTTTTAAAAATGTTTTTCTGGGTTTGGTTTTGCTGTTCTTATCTTGAAGGAATATGTCGTATACTAATCAATAAAAACCCCAGTAACTCTATGTATAACCTATATCAAACGTTAGCATACTGTGTGTTCTTGCTTTTCATCTGTGTTCCTTATTTATCATGTTAGATCAGTGGACACAAAAAATTTGGCTATGGAGTTTTGTTTACACAAGTAGCATCAACAGCAGCAGGAGCCACAGCACTACAAAACTCAGGTAAGATTTTTCTTTTACTTAGTATTATTATTTTAAATAAAATGAACAAACCATCTGAAAATTTAACTGGCATGATCAACTATCAAGTTACTTACTCTAAAGTTCTATTTACCAGGTTAGATCTCATGTAAAAGAAAAGTTCCAAGGTTTTCTTTTAGTCTGCCTCTTTCCTAAAATTCCACTGGGAATGTTTTTTTTCTGTGAAATACATGCATTCTTGTTCCGTGTCCTTAGAACAATTGTACTTAATGAACTAAACTGAAACATTCTTTATATTTTTAGAATCCTTCCTTATCTTATAAATCAGAAGGATATCATTCTCTTAGTATAATCAGATCTAACAGGATTACCTAACTCTCAGTTTCAGTGGCTTGTGTATGCATCAGAATTTATACTCATGGTAGTAATTACATATAATACAGTTTCCTTTTGCCCTTTCTTTCTCTTCCCTTCTTGAAAGCATTTGTTACAATACTTAGCTTTCACACTATCTCTGAAGTTGGCAATCAGTATGTGTTCTCTAGTATCAGTTGGATCTGTTAGGGGTTAAAACACTGAGAATTCAGTATGTCATATGTTAAGGTTATCTGAGCTTTGAAAAAAATATGATCCCTAATAAAGATGCTTTGATAACATTTTTTAATGCTCAGAGTTGAATCGCAGTATCGGTAATCACTATTGAGTCTCTGCTTAAATGAAAATATTTTCATATAGAGTATTTTAAATTTATATTTTGACTGAATTAATTTGAATACTTGTATTATACAAACTGTTTCTTGGCAACAGTTATCCTAAATTGAACCACATATTTTCCCCTTTTACTGAGAATAAAATCCATTTAGCATAATATTCAAGGCCCATTAATTGAAGCATTTGGAGACGGAATTTAATCTTGTATCTCACCTTAATCAAGTCATTTAGCTTTTTGAGCCTCATAGTATCAAACTTTTATGAGAGGGTTAAGTGCAGTTTCTCATAGGACAGAGGAAGGACGACTACTGCTACTCAAGCTCCCATGATGTCTTAGGTACTATCTTAGGAACTTCATGCCTATCGTCCTTTTATACTCCATAAAGGCAACTGTGGAATGTGGCATCATTATTTCAACTTCAAATGGAGGAACTGGGAATCTAGGAATTCAAGGGATTTTCCAAAGGAATTAGAACTCAGATTTTCTTGATTGTAGAGACCATTTTTTTTTTTTTAATATATCGTAGGACCCTTTAATATTCTCTAATATTGTTATTGTGAACTTAATGATTAGATGTTATATTTTTACTCTTTTTCATGTGATTTGATTTTTCATAGAAGAATTTAATCAGTTAAATAAATATGCATAACATAGATATCATTCATAGATCTGACTTATGAAAATTTATAGACTATATTTGAGGCAAAAATGTGATATGTAGTATTTTTCCAAACATATGGGATTACAAAGATAGTAGTAAAGTAAGTATGTTTCCTTATTCCAGTATAACTATTTGGATGCCTGCCCTGCCTCCAGAGCTCTCCTTTTCTCCTCCTGCCTTCCCATAAACACACAACCCTTCAGGCTGCCTTACACTGTTGGGCCATTTGAAGAACCAGATGTAAGCCTTACAGTTTTTCAGAAAAAATGTACCCAGAAGTTACTGGTACAAAGATAAAAGCTGAGACTCAAAACTCAGTAGTCTTCCAGGGAAGTAGTCTCTATTTAGTTATTACAGAGTATTATGATAATGAAGTATCAATAAAAGTATGTTAACAGTAACAGTTATCATTTCTACCAAGAGCAGAGATTACTTCTTATATAGGATGCAAGTATGTGTCTTCTATCAGAGTAGACCAGTCTTATCAGAGGGATAATCGTATCTTTCCCACATAATCCAAATAAATTTTATTCTGTAAATATGATATAAAATAATCTTTCTTAGGGTTTATTAATGCACTTATAACTGAATTATGGTCCAATCTGGAATATGGAAGAGATGATGTTAGGGTAACCCACCCCAGATCTACTCCAGTGGATCCCATTGACCGGAGCTGTCAAAAGGTAAGAATTGATTAATCTAAATAATAATATACAGATTTGAAAATGTATGTCACAGAAATGACTTCATCTGTACTTTATCTATATTCAGTTACAACCAGCTGCCTTTCTTATGTCTGTTTTTCCCTTCTTTATTCATTTCCAAACTATTATTTTTTATTCACATAATGAATCTAGTGAACAATAGAAATACCAATCTTTCTTGGGAATAATATTTTGGAAGGATGCTCTTCCTTTGTAATTTTTTTATTTGTTTTCTTCCTTCAATAAAAAGTAATAATGCACCAGGCATAGAATAACAAAATAGACAAATTACTGAAATAAAAATCAACCAACCAAAATAAAAATCAAAGAAGCCCTTAAGCTTGAATCTAATAGAAAATAGGATTATTGGCAGAGAGAAGTTGCTGTCATTTAGAATAATGTGACAAATATTTTTGAAGTATCTATACTAGGTACTAATATAATTCAATCCCTTTTACATATTTAACATATTCTCCAAATTTTGCTAAAATGAAGCGATGCTTCCTACCTTTGACTTTTTTGATAATCTAGGCAATTTTGATTTATAAGATGTCATGAAATTATTTTGAAAAACAAATACATCTCCAACATTTCAGAAATCTCTCTGGATTGCTGACTAGTTCATTCTTATAGGAAACACTTGCAAACTTTAAAAAAATAATTTAAAAATCAAGTAGTTAAAAGCATTGGAATAACCCAAATTAGGCAGAAGATGGAGAGGAATTAATATATGGATGAAGAGCATGGAGTGAGATTCTGGATTTAACAGACTTTTACTAAATGGCAAGTACAGTTGGTGCTCCACAGATAGAAATCCACAATCAAAAAAGCTTGAAGAAGCAGACTACTAAGTTTAGAGTTACACAGCAGCTAGGTAATGGAAGGCAAGGGTGGGAGGTTGAAAAGATAGAGCCACAGGAGGTCACTTCAAACTCTACGTATACATTTTGCTCAGATACATGGCTAAACTTTCAACTGTGTATTTGAACTTCACAGAAGATACCAGAGGCTACCCACCACTGGTATCAGAGTTTAGAGTTTAAATTTAGCCAGTATAATTGCTAAATTAAAAATCTATACTTTTGGGAGGGAATGTGACAGAATCCATAATCTCTACCAAATATGCTCACAATGTGTAGGATACAACCTACATTACTAGACATCTGAAGAATGTTCAAGAAAAAATAGGGGTTATGAAATGAAGAATTTTTAAATGGTTATTATAAGTAGAATATCAAGGAAATATGCTTAAAATGAATGAACAAATCAGAAATTACAGTAAAGAAATAGAAATGATATTAAAAAAGATAGAAATTTTTAGAATTAAAGTGTGTGAAATAAAATTTCTATGTGAGTTTAACAGAATATTTGAATGTGACAGAAGAAATAATCAGTGAATTTGGGAGAAGTCAATAGATGTTACACAATCTAAGGAACAGAGAATGATTTATAAGACCGTGTCAAAAGGTTTAACATGTGTATTATTGGTTTGCCAGAAATACATAAGAAAGAAGGGAGTAGAAAAATATTTGACTACATAATTGCTAAAAAACACCAGATTTATTGAAATATTTAAATGTGAAGATAAACAGTAAATCTCAAGAGGGATTATGAAAAGGATGAAAATAAAGGAAATCCACATTAAGGCTCATTATAGACAAACTGCTAAAAAACAGAGAGAGAAAATCTTAAAAGAAGCCTTATCAAACCTACCCATTACATGTAGGGGATTAGCAGAAAAGTTTGCTAATATCTCTTTATAAACAATGGAGCCCAGGAGGCAAAATAACATCTTTAATGTGCTGAAAGGCAAAACAAAAAAAAAGTAATCTCCAGAATTCTAAATTCAGAAAAAGTATATTTAAATAATTAAAGAAAGACATAAAGAAAGGCTAAGAAATTATTTTTTAGCACAGTGGCATTTCAAAATATGCTAAAGAAGTTCTTCCTGTTAAAAGATAGTAATACCAGATGGATATTTGGATTTTCAGGGTGGAAAGAGGGACTTGCAAATAGGTGAGTGAGTGTGAAAGCCTACTTTTTCATTTTAACTTATATTAAATGTATATAAATTCTTAAAACAAAATTATGACATAGTAGGATTTATATTTACTTAGCAGCATTACATATGATAGCTATTGCATAAAGGACAGAATGACTATATAATGATATATGAATCTATCTGGTTATAAGGTTCTTACAGCTTACATATGGTGGCACAATATTAATGCTTAATCTCTAGCAAATATTTCTAATAAAATTTAAAGTTATAGGGATTTTATTCAGTCGCTTCGACTTTGCATTAGAAATGTAGGTATAGACTAAGGATTTTTTTCTTTAAAAAAAAAATGAGGATTCTCCTAATTTATGTACTGAAAGATCTAGAAACAACAACTCACTAGCAACATCCTCAGTGCCTACTTTGAAGGTTCTAAATATTCTTTCAGGATTCCTTTTTTCCTTTGGGATGTAATTTTGTGTTTTTAAATTGTGCAAAACAGTTATATAGTTTCAATGTAATGAGATATACTAAAAAATTTACTTCCGTTCCAGTCCTACTTCCTTTATCTTCCCTTTTTCCCTCTATAGCTGTGATATTCAGTATGATATCCTATGTGGCTATGGAAATTCATATTAATTAAAATGAAGAATTCAGTTCCTCAGTTACATTACTCATATCTTAAGTGCTCAATATGACAAGTAGCTAGTAACTACCATATCATACAGTTCAGATTTTATAATATTTTCATCATCAACTAAAGTTCTATTAGAAACCACTAAAAATAGTATAAAGAGGTATAGCTAATAGATACATTTTTAAATTCTAAAATAAACTAAGGTGGGAGTGAAGAACAAAGGAATGGAAAATGGATGGGGTAAAAGAAAACAAATAGAAAAATAGTAACTCTAAATGTAACCATATGAGTGATTGCACTTAATGAAATAGACTAAATATTCTGATTAAAACAGAGATTTTCACAATGAAATAAAAATAGAATACCCAATATGTGCTGCATTTAAAAATTCATTTTAGAGAAACAAGCAGAAAATAAATAAATAGAGAAATATATACAGAGAAACAGTGCAGAAGACTGGCATGGTGTTCAGTGTTCAGTGTCAGATAGACGTAAAGAAAAAGAAATATCAAATTAAAAGTGGTTAAGGTGCTGGCCACATGCTCTGGGGCTGATGGGTTTGAACCTGGTCCAGGCCTGCTAAATAAAAAAATAGCTTGCTGTTGTGGCAGGCGCCTGTAGTCCCAGCTACTAGGGAGGCTGAGGCAAGAGAATTGCTTGAACACAGGAGTTTGAGGTTGCTGTGAGCTGTGACATCATAGTACTCTACTGAGGGTGACAAAGTAAGATGCTGTCTCAATAAAAAATAAATAAATAAATAAATAAAACCCTCTCTAAATTGATCAAGAAAATAAGAGAGACTAAATTACCAAGATCAAGGGTGAAAGAAGGGTATGAGTGTTGACCCTATAGAAATGAAAGGTTAATCAGTGAATGTTATGATTTGCTTTAGGTCATTTCAATAACTAAAATACAATTGAAAAATTTCTTTAAAAATATGCTTATCAAAACTGAAAAAAAAAAAAGACAAGCTGAATAGCTAGGTATCTGTTAAAGAAATTGAATTTTTCATGAAGAACCTTTTCACACACAGATGAAAAACCAGATGATTTCACCCATGGATTCTATGAAACACTTTTAGGAGAAAACACCAATTAGACATAAGTTTTTTACAAGAAAAACAGGTAGAAGAAAGATTTTCTAACTTTTGAGGCCATCATAACACTGATAGAAATGAGACATAAACATTACCAAGGAAAGAGGAGAAAATTACAGATCTATATCCCAATGAGTACAGGCCAAAAATGTTTAATAAAATATTGTACTATCAAACTAAGTCCAGAAATATATAAAAAGATCACTTATTATGATTAAGTGATGTTTATCCCAGGAATGCCGAGTTGACTTAACATACCAAAACAAAAATATCATTTACCATATTAACAGAATAAAGAGATGATTTTAATAAATATAGAAACAGCATTTGACAAAATTTTATACCCTTATATGATAAAAACTTCTCAACATTTAATCCTTAGTCTGATAAATATTGTCTTTGAAAAGTGTATGTTTTGGGGGAAGGAACAAGAATGATTGGTGGGATCTTACCTAATGTGCACGGTCTGAGGGTGTTCAGCACCACCCCTGGGTGAAGGGCTCAACTATAACTTGAACTTTACCTTAGAAATACAAACAATGTAACTTAAACATTTATACCCTGATATAATCTGAATTAAACAAAAAGAAAATATAAATCTTGAATCTTATTTAATGCATAGATAATTAACCTAAATTTAGGTCTCTCTTACTACTTTTATTTAAAATTGTATGAGGTCTTAGTATGATGAGACTTAAATAGAAGACATGCAGATCAGAAAGAAAGATATAAAACTATGCATTTGAAGATGGCTTGATTCTCTCAGCCAAAACAAACCAAACACCCCACCCCCACCAAACAGAAAACCCTCTTCCTGGATCTAAGTGCTACTACAGTGCCTTCTAATGGTTTACATTGTAGCAGGTGAGTTAGACTTGGCTTCAGATGCCAACTAGTCCTCAAAATAATACCTTTCTTACAGTTGTACATATTGACAATTCAAATATGCATTCGTAGGTTGGCAGTACAGAACTTGGCCAAAAGGGAGTTCTCACTTAGTAATAACTTAATAGTTAAACTATTATCATCATCCAGTCTTTCTTCTCCCCTTCTTCTCCAAACTACTTTAAAGAGTACTTTATGCGGATTGCCTTCACTGACCTTTCCTTTCCCCTTCAGACTTGTATTCTCCTGAAGCTACTTTTTTGAGTCACTTTCTGAGTACTCTGTCCTTGGACATGTTTTTAATACATCTGTTATAATAGGTAGAACATAGCTCTGCCATTCTTGAAACTTCCAAGTCCTACCTTGTTTATTTACCTCCCCCCCCCCCCGCTGATATTATCAACTTTCAAAACAATGTTCCTTTAGCATTTTGTCTGAACTGTCAAATATAATTCCCACTACTTTTCTGAAAACATCTTGTTCTTTCCTTTTGCTAGAGGATAAAAATAGAGCTCATTAACGTAGTTCATCTTTGCCTGCCTGTCTGCCAGCCTGATACCTCTGTAGCCTCATCACTCATCTGTCGCTACTTTGCTGTGTAGTGTTATCCTCCTTATATTCCCTATCCCTCTCCATAATGCAGTGCCATCAGGTCATTTCAGACCCCCCGCCCCCTTTTTTAAAATTATCATTTTTTTAAGTATCAAAAAATAGACAACTAATATTTATAAATAAAAGATAATTTCAAAAAACAGATCATGCTAAATCTCACAATAGAAAAAGAAGGAATACATAAAAATCATTCTACTTGATCTGGGGACACTTGATATTAAAGTTGGAGAAAATATATTATTATATAGGAGAAATTACAAACATATGTCACTTATTAAGTGAGGATACAATATCCTGAACAACATATTAACATGTTGAGTTGAAAATTAATGTTTAAGTAATATACTTTGGTCAAAATTAAAACCAATTTATGTGAAAATTAGTCACTATTTTCTTTTCTTGTTCTTTTTTTTTCTTCTTTTCCTTTCCCTCAGTTCTTTTT
>CAUYPK010081660.1:0-46426 GCA_963574355.1 Loris lydekkerianus
GTCTTGTTTTTGGCAGCATTTACCCGTGTCTGCTCACTGACCAATGTCCACAATTTATCAAGGTTGACAGTTGGGCAGTAGCTCTGGTTCCTCTTTAAGTGGTAATGCCTCATACCAACTTTCCCAAAGTAACCTGGATGACTGGGAAGAAAAAGCAATCATCCTTATAACCTCACTCTGATTAAGAATCTATGTCTGTTATAGTTATCTCCCATTACAGTAGAAATTGTTCAGTGGTATAGAACAGAAACTTCCACACAACAGGCACACAATCCATTTTATGAATTAACCTTTAGAAACCAACAAAAACTATCAAGAAGAAAAAGTTAGCCTTATTTCATAGAACCAGTATCAATCATTAAGGAAGATAAGAGTAATATTAAAGTCACTTGACAGCACTCTATGAAAAATCTACATTCCTATAATACAGAGCTTCTAAAGAACCAATTGTATCTTTAACTTGGGGATATAAGTGAGTCTAACAGTTGTGTAGGTCAAGATGAAGCCATGTCACTAACCTGGTGACTGACTGTGCCATTAGGGCCACAGCCAGCGAATAAGGTCAGCAGTTACTCTTCGAGGACTCTAGCACACTAAGGCAATAACCAATACCCAAGCGTGACTCTAGCCTCGATGACAGGTTTTCAGTTCACATCAAGTGTTATCTTGGTAAAAACCAACAACAGGCCAAAACAAGAGGTTAGCTTCCAGACTTCAGAACGTTCTAAGCCTGCCCTCTGCCTATACTTCCCAAGCTGTGTCAGTGGAAGCAGTCCAAGGAGACTCACTATTTGTCGAAGTTAATCCTGTGATGATGCATGCCACCAGCATTACCTCGGCCTCCTGGGTGCTTCCTGTGCTTGCCTGCAGAAATAAGAAACTACACTAAGTAGCCCTCTCAAAATTATCTGGTGCAAAAGGCATATCCCCACTCTTTATGTGCCCTTACACTGTTTTCCAGTCTGAATACCTTTCAATAGTACTATTCCTTCAAGACTTTGTTCAAGATTCCTTCAACATCTTTTCAGTGCTCCACCCGACAGCACTCCATTTCTTCAACTAACACTGTACCCCGTTCAATTTTTATCTCTCCACTGACAAAGGGAGCCCCAGGCCGAACAGGAGGGGAAGCTGGCACTTACCGATACGGCCATGGCCGTGGCTCACGTGGCCCCGAAGCTTCCGGGTCTTCCTCAATCTGGATGGCTGCGTGGAAAAAGGAGCTTAGTGGTAAGGCCTAAGGAAAAACGGGAAGAGGGAGAAGCCTGCCAGTCTGCTGTGGGTCTGTGGGCCAACGAACTACCTTCCCGCGCCTTCGGCAAAGTTGAAAACACTCACTAGCCCAGGGCCGCGTAGTCTTATCACCGTGGCGCTCGGGCTCGCATGTCTCAAGAGATCCGAACCCTAAGCCGAACACGCGGTCCCAGCCTTCCGCCACGCCTCGGACCCACGCCGGCTATTCTGCCCTGCGGCCGACCCTGCACGGCCTGGAAAATCTGGCCATGGCAGGGGGTGGGGTTGGCTTGGGGGCAACAGGACTACAGCTCGGAGTCCAGACCAACATGGGGACAGAAGAAAGAAAAGAATTACCTACCATGTCGGCGGCCGAGACGAAAGAGGAAGGCCTTTGCGAAGTATCGCGAGATAGCGAACACGGTGGGAGGAGCAAAGTACCTCACTTCCGGCCAGGGACACCGGGTCTCGGGCGGCGTTTCCTAGGTCTCGCGAGTTTTGTGCTCCTGCTGACTGCTTCCTCTTTCTGCTTGTAGTCGTCTTCTTCACAGCCTGGAGGTGGAGGCGTGGTGCCCGCGAACTCTTACAGATGCAGACGGTCGTGACATAGTTGGAGACTGAAAACTGTTGAGAAATCCGGAGCTTGGGCACCACGAGGCACGCCGCGGAGCCCTAAGGGGGCAGGGCTGTTTTTTGGCGCCTGGGCCGGGGAACCGCTTAGGCCCACCCAACGGGCCTCTCAGCTCCTCTCAAGATGCCCCAGCCCTGGGCGGTCACACACGCCTCACCTGTCGTTAGTGGTTTGCTTCTGCCTTGTCATAATGGCTGCTCATTTGTCTCCCATCCTCAGTGAGGAGCCACAAGGCAATATTTAACTCTTCGTGTGCCCACCTGGTGCCTCGCTCTGCTCTTTTTGACGTTCGTGGGGTCTCCTGAAATGCCGTCTTTTGGGCCTGTTTGCCGGTACTCATGAGTGGCCACTCTGTCTTTGTCCTTTGCCCTTGTGCTATCTTGGATGTCTTCTCGAGTTTGAACAACCTGATAACTCCTTTGGGGCCTATGTGCCTGGTTGCTACATGGTTCTTTTAATCTAGCCCCAGCAAATACTTTTTCCAAACGCAACACTGTGTTCTTCACAATCTACTTTTAACACGATTGTGACCCTTTCCTCTTCTGGACCAGATTCAAGCCTCTCTTCTGTGAAACTTCTCTCTATTTAGAGAAGTATATATAGTAAGTATAGTTGTTCTGTTTCTGTGAAACTTCTCTATAGAGAGAAGTATATATAGTAAGTATAGTTGCTCACTTACCCACTTTTACCACACAACCTGCTACATAGCTCTTGTATATTACTGATGTATATTTATCTTCCCAACCAAACCCAATTCTTTATGGGCTCAAGGATTGTTCATTCATGCATTCCTTGAATTCATGCAGTTCTTGGCATGTGTTCAGCTTTCTTCACTAAATGGAAGAGGCATCTTTGCTGTCTTAAGTTGCTCCTTCAAAACCAGTGTTCTCCACTCAATTCTGTGTTTGTATTTTTCTCTGCCTTGCTCCCTTTGGCTAAAATATATTTTGTCTATAATATCCTAAATTCTCAGTCTACTGAGAATACTACCCATCCTCTTTCCTTTACAGCTAAGTTTTCCAAAAGAGTAGTCTACAAATCCTGACCATTTGCACTGCAGTCTAGTTCCCAGCCCCACACTTCAGTGGAATTGCTCTTAGTAATGCCATCAATAAGCATTCAGTTGCTGAACTGAATGGACTCTTACCATTCTTTATACCACTTGTTCTTTCTGTTATACTTTAATTCTTTGCCGCCTTTAACTAGAGAAACTTTGCCTTTCTCCGCAGTCTTTTCACGTTCTACTGTTTACATCAGTGTTTTCCAAGCTTTTTTATCTTATAGTACATTTGAATCTATAGTTAAACTTCCATGGCACACTTAAATTATGTTAATCAAGAAAAAGTAAAAAAAAGAATTACTGTGCTTTGAACTTTTTTTTTTTTTTTGAGACAGTCTCGTTATGTCACCCTCTGTAGGGTGCTGTAGCATCAGAGCTCACAGCAACCTTAAACTCTTGGGCCTCAGCCTCCCAAATAGCTGGGACTACAGGCGCCTGCCACAACACCCGGCTATTTTCTTTTTTTGTAGCTGTCATTGTTGCTTAGCAAGCCTGGGCCGGGTTCAAACCCACCATCCCTGGTGTATGTGGCTGGCACCCTAACCACTGGGCTACAGGCACCAAGCCTGAACTTCTTTGAAAATAATTTAATTAATAATGATCCATAAATTTTTGTGGCACACCTAAGATCTTCTCGGGGCACACCAGTTGAAAATCACTGATTTAGGGCAGCACCTGTGGCTCAAGGAGTAGGGCACCGGCCCCATATACTGGAGGTGGTGGGTTCAAGCCCGGCCCCTGGCTAAAGGTGCAAAAAAAAAAAGGAAAGAAAATCACTAATTTAGATATTGACGTTTCCCAGCCTGTGTTCCTCTTATCTTTTCACAGTACATGGTCTTCTTGGGTGGCTTAAGTTCAAATCTTTCTTGCTGAGCTCCATATCCGTGTGACCACTTAATTACTGGTTGGTAACCTTTGAACATTTGGTAGACAAACTCCCAAAGACTCAAACTCTCCTGTTCACTCTTGCTTTCTTTATTCTATAGCTTGGTGTGTGGTACTGTTGTCCACATAAATAATGAAAATTGTCCCCAACTCTTTTAACATACTGTCACCATATCCTTTATCTATCTCTCAAATCTGTTTTTTTTCAACCCCTGTCTTCATTCAGGTCCTCATCATGACTTTTCTGGAGATTTCAGTACCCTCCTGTGATCACTGCCTGCATTCTAATCCTCCTAGAGTCTATCCTTTGTACTTCCACCATGTTAGTATTCACAAAATGTGACTTTCATTCTTTTACTTATTTGGTCAAAAAGTTCAGTAGCTTCTGTTAGCAACAATACAGCCCACCTGCCTTTCCAGACTTACCTCGCCTTCTCCCCAACTTTCTAATACAGCCATACTTGGTACATTCCTTCTACATTTTTGTCTTTGCTCATAACATTTCTCTTGCCTAGAGTGCCCATCCTCTTCTTGACCAGGTATCTTGAATATTCCTTAGTCCTTTTTTTTTTTTTTTTTTCTTGGTCTGGTCTTGAACTCTTGAGCTCAAGTGATCTGCCTCAGCCTTCCAAAGTGCTAGAATTACAGGCGTGAGCTATGTGCCTGACATATTCCTCAATCTTAAGGTCTGTCTTATATTCTGATTCTTTTCAGAACACTAGTTCACGCTAACAACAGCCAACATTTTCAGAGCACCTTGCAGTTTACAAAATGCATCTGCCTGAGAGTTCAGCAGTACCAATCTCATTTTATGCATGAGAAAACTGAAGCACAGAGGAGTTGAGTGACTTGCCAGAGGCTCTGTAGCTGGTAGGATCCAGAGCCTGGGACTAGCCTGTAGTCTTGTCTCTCTAGATCTCCTTTTATCTCAGTGGCCACTCCCTCTCTGACCTCACAGCATTGTGGTCTTCATCACTCCTCCAACTTTAATTACATACTGCATGTGACCAGCAGAAAAGGGGGGGAGGCAAAGTCTAAGACGAAATCATCTATTTGACATCAAAACTGACTAGGAAATGCATAAGAGATGAGCTGAGTTGCTAGAACCTACCCTTGAAAAGAGGATCTATAAATGGAGGTAAGCTGGGGAGAGCCTTGGAAATGGAAGGTAACCACCAGGTATATTGTAATAGGGGCCTAGAGTGAGGACAAAGACTGCAAGGGATGGAGGGTAGGGTTCAACACTCCTGGATAATTTGCCAGGTTCTGTGGTTATAGAGAAGCTGCATCTTGTCCCTCAGGCCACCAGAAGGCCTCCCTGATGTGGGGTTCTGTACTCACCTAATATTCTTCTCATCAATAGTTTGATTTCCAGGATAGAGAAAGTGCCCTGGATAGTGCACTTTCCAGGATAGCAGAAAGTGCCCGGACTCTGCTCTGGTTTTCTAGCCAGCTCCCTCCCCTTCAAAAGTCAATCATGTGACTTAAACATACAGCTCATGTGGAGTATGTTCAGTGTGGGTCAGTTTCCCGAGGTCAATGAGCTCTGAGAGAGCAAAGCTGAGTTCTGTATCTGCAAAGATGAGTAGCAACCAGATGTTTAGCATTAGGTGATGTGTCCCTCCACACTGGCACATGGGGCTTGACCTTGGACATGACCTCTGAAGGATGTCCTTCTCTGTAACATCTCTTCTGAAGTAGAGCATGGCCTTGTGACATCTCAGGCATCTGTGTTCCCTCAGAAAGTCAAGGCCTCAGAAAATCCCTGGGAAATGCATGGGAGGGAGATGATGCCAGGCAGTAGCTTGGTAAAGCACCTAAATGAGGTACTGACTTTTATGCTACCTCAAGCCTCCAGGTGGCCTTGGGAACACACCACCACCCTGAAGAGGACCCGGGTGGTACCTCTCCCTTCTCTAGGTTTCTGAGTTCATCATGAGTCCTTTAGACAATGGGTGGATTCAGCCCTGTTTACTTGCTCTTTGTCTATAGACACAGACATTTGGAAATAGTATGCTGCTTTCTTTTTTCAGGTAGAAGACCATTAACTCAAAATGAGAAGAGCCAGGGTTTTTGCTCTTTTCTAAGTGAGAATTAGGGAGAAATACAAATTTGTGTTTCTAAATTTATTTAAATAAATAATTTATTTCAGATAAATATTTAAATAAATAATTTATAATTTTTTATTAAATTTATTATTTTAATTTTTATTTTTAAAATAATTTATTTCAAATAAATATTTAAATAAATAATTTATTTCAGAAAGAATTGAAAAAGTGTATGTAATTGAAAAGTGCAATATTAAAAGGAAATTCTAAAACAAATTTAAGTATAAACACTTCAACTCATTCTACCCTATAATGCTGTTTTTATTTCTGAATATCACCTTTCAGCTCTTGTCTCCATGGAGACATAGTTGATGATCATAGTATCCTTTTGTATTTTGCATTTATTTATTTATTTATTTATTTATTTATACATACATACAAGTCTCTGTTGCCTGGGTAGTATGCCATGGTGTCATAGCTCATAGTAACCTCAAAATTTTGGGTTTAAGCTGTCCTCTTGCCTACACCATGATGCCTAGATAGCTTTTTTATTTTTAGTAGAAACAGAGTCTCACTTTTTTTGAGGCTGGTCTCTAACGCCTGACTTAAAGCAATTCATCTGCCTCGCCTTCCCAGAGTGCTAGGATTATAGGCATGAGCCACCATGCCTGGTCTGTATTTTGCTTTTAATTATTATTTTTTTATTTTCGAGACAGAGTCTCAAGCAGTTCCCCTGGGTAGAGTGCCATGGCCTCACAGCTCACAGTGACGTCCAACTCCTGGGCTTAGGTGATTCTCTTGCCTCAGACTCCCAAGTAGCTGGGACTACAGGTGCCCACCACAACATCCAGCTATTTTTTTGTTGCAGTTTGGCCGGGGCTGGGTTTGAACCCGCCACCTCCAGTATATGGGGCCAGCGCCCTACCCACTGAGCCACAGGTGCCACCGCCTGGCTATTTTTTGTTGTTGTTGTTGTTCTTCTTTAGCAGGCCCAGGCTGGGTTCGAACCTAGCAGCCCCAGTGCACATGGCTGGTGTTCTAATCACTGAGCATGGGTGCCCCCTCTTACTGTAATTTCTTAAGCCATTTTCTTATGTAATTTGTTTTCAGTTTTTTAGTCTTACTGTATTCTTTGCTGTTAGAGACAGTGATGCAGTGGACACTCGTTGGTATATATAGTTTTTTCTTCTGAATAACTGTCTAGGATAAATTTTCATGAGTGAGATTGCTGGATATAGGCTGTGAACATTATCATTCATTATATGTTGCTATTTTTTCCCCAAATGAGTTGTATCAGTTTATGAACCAGCAATATGTACGGTTTCCAATTTCATTTCAAGTTCACCACATTTGGGCTTTTTATGTTTGCTTTTATCAGTAGTTTTTGATATACGGCAGTTAGGGAGAAATCCATAGAATCACAGGGTTTATGTCAGCACAAAGTAAAAATAATCTAATTTGAAGTTTAGGGAATTTTAGGAATCTTTCTTTCCTGTGTTTGATAGATTTTTAAAAAATACCATTGTACTATATGCCAATTGTATTCCTTCAAGCTTTGTTGGAAGCTAGGATGGAAAACCCTGTTGCCATTAAACTCAGAAAAAGAAAATCTGAAGAGATGAATTCCAGTATCTTTGAGAGCAGTTATTCAGTAATAGATACAAGAGGTTCTTAAAGAACACAGAAACTTGGGTTCATTTCCTAGTTCTTTTTTCAGTAGGTGAATTATACTGAACAGAGAGCATATTCTCTTTCAATCTCAATTTTCTTATTGGCTGGGTATGTGATGGCTTACTTTTATAATCCTAGCACTCTGGGAGGCCAAGGTGGGTGGATTGTTTGAGCTCATGAGTTCAGGACCAGCCTGAGCAAGACTGAGACTTCGTCTCTACTGAAAATAAAAAAATTAGCTGTATGTTGTGGCGGACACCCGTAGTCCTAGCTGCTTGGGAGGCTGAGGCAAGAGGATTGCTTGAGCCCCGGAGTTTGAGTTTGCTATGAGCTATGATGCCACAGCACTCTGGCCTGGGGCAACAGAACGAGACTCTGTCTCAAAATTTTTTTTTTTTTTTTTTTTTTTTTGTCTATATGATGAAAAAATAATGAGATTCATTCATTCATTTTACAAATATTTATTAAGTACATACTATTGATACCAGAATTTCGTCTTCAGTAGGTTCTTGGTCTTGGTGATTTGAAGAATAAATCCGTGGACCACAGATCAGTGGTAAGACAGGATTTATTTACAGAAAAGAATACAAAAACACCAAAGCTCCTGGCAGGGAGAGAAAAACCAAGTTGGTTTTTCTGTCTCTGTGCCTCCCTGGGCATTTTGTCTAAGGGTATATATAGTTGCGTGTGGCCTTCGTAGTTATATTTAGCAGGGCTCAATAGTTAACATGTAGCGTGTCTGGGACCCGCTGTAGTTACATTTAGCATATCTGGGACCCTCAGTGGTTACATTTAGTTTGTCTGGGACCCAAATGAATGGCTACAGTCCCTTTCATTCCCAGACCTAGGAAATTTACATGAAATTGACCAGGCCTAGAAAATGGGAGTTCCCTGTATTGCTTTAAGTGCAAGCAGCAGGAAACCTAAGGTGCTGTTGTCTCCCTAGCAGTTGTCTGTCTTCTCTGGCTACTGGAGCCTCCTGGGGGGCGGCGTCCCCCTGCCTACCCTCCAGCCTGCTGGTTCCTCTGCTCCCAGACACCCCACCAACACCGCCAAGGTGGAGGCAGCCATCTGCCTCCCTAACTCCACTGAGCTGGCTGGGATGCCACTTGTCCTGTGTCCCTATGTTTCAACACTATACATATGTGCCAGGCATGTTAGGGGCAGGCAGAATTTGAACCGGAAAGAGAAAGTCCTGCTCTAGGACTGTAAACAAGCAAACCAATAACTTGTCACATACAATACAGTCTAGCAAAGAGCAGGTGCTCTCTTATTACCTTTTACTTTATTACCTAGTGTTTCTCCCTTGAATTTTCTCTCCCTAAAATGAGCTTTAATTTGATGATAATTTGTTCTGTTCTACCCATGTAAACAGTTTTTGAAATTCTTATTTGCAGTGTGATATGGAATGAATTGTTCCATCATTCCTTGGCTAGGTTAAAGAAATCCAGTAAAGTGCAATGTATGGTGACTCAGGAGGATTTCTTGCAGTGAGCTATAATCATGCCACTGTACTCCACCCTGGGTAACAGAGCAAAACTCTGTCTCTAAAAGTAATAAAAAGAAAAAAAAAACCTAAGATCCAAAATTCCCGCAGATCCAGATGTAGTAAAATGTGAAAAGGGATGGTTTGTGGCTAGGTAGTGTTATATGTGAGGATTTCTGCCCTTCCATACTTTAGTTGATGTTTCATTTAGTCCAAATTCCTCTGTGACTTAAAACAGAGAGGGCTAGGATCTGTGGCTCACATCTGTAATCCTAGTACTTTGTGAGGCAGAAGTAGGAAGATCGCTTGAACCTAGGAGTTCAAGGTCACAGTGAGCTATGATTATGCTGCTGCACTCTAGTCTGGAAGACAGTGTGAGACCCTATCTCTAAAAAATTTTTTTAAAAGATTAAAAAAAAAAAAAGATCATAAGCTGCTGGTATATGTTATTTGATTCATGTTGTTTTCGTACAACTAAAAATTTAATTAGTTGTAAGCATTTTTTTTTTTTTTTTGGTAGTTTTTGGCCGGGACTGGGTTTGAACCTGCCACCTCTGGCATATGGGGCTGGCGCCCTACTCCTTTGAGCCACAGGCACCACCTTAGTTGTCAGCACTTTTAAAACAATTTTTAATTTTGGAATATAGTGGTACACGTTTTGGTTACATAATTTTCATTTGTAAATTTTAAGTCTAAGTTATAAGTGTTCCCCTCACCCAGAAAGTGTATGTTATACCCATTAGGTGTGAATTTACCTATCCCCTTCTCCTTTCTCCCACTTACGTGATTTCCATTGAGTTTTACTTCCATGTGTGCACATAAGTGTTGACCAACTAGTTCCAATTTAGTATTGGGTACATGTGGTGTTTGTTTTTCCATTCTTACAATATTTTACTTAGAACAGTGATCTCCAGTTCTGTCCAGGTTGTTACAGAAGATACTAGATCAGTGTTTTAAAAATATTTGCAGCATTTTAAAATTTAAATAAAAATCTGAATTTTTTTTATTTTATTAAATCATAGCTATGTACATTAATGCAATCATGGGGTACAATGTGCTGGTTTTATATATAATTTGAAATGTTTTGATCAAACTGGTTAACATAGCCTTCATGGCTTTTTCTTAGTTATTGTGTTAAGACATTTATATTCTACACCTAGTAAATTACAAGTGCACCCTTGTAAGATGCACTGTAGGTGTGGTCCCACCAAATACTCTCCCTCCCCCCATTCTCTGCTTGCTCCAGCAGCACATATACTAAAACTGAAATGATACAGATTAGCAAGACCCCTGCGCAAGGAGGACACACAAATTCATGAAGCAATCCATCTTTTTGAAAAAAAAAAAACAAGAAAAAAAACTTAGATTTGGAAACACTGGACTCACATTCTTTTAAGTAGAGCACTTCACTTATATAGACTGCTGTACTCTTGGTGGCATTTGAATTTACTACTCTGACTTAAGTACAATCTTCTATATTCTACCTCCTCCATGCTCCTACATTTCAGGAGACATGAAGAAAAAGGATGAACTAAACTATGGTGAAAAGCAGCCAGAGAAAAGGTAGAAATGGGATAATTTGCCCTTTCCCTTTGATCTCTGAAAAGAAACTCATTGCTTATAAGTACCTTTTATTTAAGTTTTTATCCTCTTGGAATTATGTCAATTGCTATTTTTTTTTTTTTTAATATTTCAGAATACTATTTAGTGGGGTTCAATGTTTTTATTACATGAATACCTCGTACACATATATTGCTAAGTCAGAGCTTTTGGTGTACCCATCAACAGAATAGTGCTCATTGTACTCAACAGGTAAGTTCTTATCCCATCCCTACCCTTTTTCCCTCCTCCCTTCTTGGTTTCTCGCGTCCTGTATTTCACTTTGTGTTCATGGGTGTCCAAGCTACTTATTAGTTCCCAGTTATTAGTGAGAACATACTGTGTTTGGTTTTCCATTCCTGAGATACTCAACTTAGGCCGGTAATCTCTATCCTCATTGCTGTAAACAATTGCTCTTATAAGACAGAAACAAAACACCTATTTTTCTGTGTTCTTGCTCTACGTAGTGCTCACTGGTGGTAGAAACCATGCCACCTTTCTGAATTCCCAGGATCATTGTTATGCAGCATCTAAAGCAGCAGTTTTCAAAATGTGGTCTATAAATACTATGAGGGTCCCTGAGATGCTTTCAAGGGGTTCACAAAATCAAAACAGTTTTCACTAGGTTGACATTTGCACTGATGGTGTCAAAGCAATGGTGTGTAAAACTGCTATTGGTTTGGGCACTGAACTGGTTGGCGTAAGTCCTCGTTTACTTCACCACTAGTCATTTGCAGTTTTTTAAAAAAGAAAGTAATTTAACTTAATAATGTCCATAACGAAGCAGCAAAAATTTTATTAAATCTCAGTTCTCGAATACATTTTTTAATATTCCGGGTGAAGAAATTGGAAATGTGCACAAAGCACTTCTGCTACATGTCAAAGTGAGAAACTGTACGTGTGCTATTGAGTTGCAAGCTAAACTAGCCTTTTTATTTTTTCATGGAACACCTGCTTTACATGAAAGAACCACTGACAAACTGGGTATTCAACCTTAGAAATTTGGCAGATACTTTCTCAAAGTGTCAGGATTTGTTGCCAATGACAAAATTTAAGCTTTCAAGAAAAAATTAGAATTCTGGTAGACTCTCATGGAGTTTGACAGCTTCTCAATACTTAAAGAATTTTCTAATGAGATTAGTAGTGATACTGAAGAGCATCATTTTTTTTGTTATTCTAAAATGAAATGTGTCACTATTTGGAACATCTCTATAAGTAATTGAATCAATATTTTCCAGATGGCCAATGCTTGGTATTATAAAATTATACCTGGCTTTAAAAGTAATTCAAAGTGCAAGATAGATAAATGGATTTTAATGAAACAGAGGAAGAAAAGTTCAGTGATATAGTTTCAGATTCTAACGTATAACTAACATTTAAGAAACTACCACTTGTTGAATTTTGGTGTGATATTGAAGAATATCCCCAATTATCTGATAAGGCTATTAAGATATTCCTATTTTTTCAACTATATATGTAAGGCCGGATTTTCTTCATATGTTGTAAACTAAACAATGTATAACAGATTGACTAGGGAAGTATGGGAATCCAACTGTCTTCTATTAAGTCAGACATTAGAAAGATTTCTAAATATGAAAAAAAGGGATTTTTTTCATTAAATTAATTTTTTTGAAAATAGTTAATTTTTCTGAAAGTATGTCATTCATGTTAACATGTAGCAGGTTTATTATTTTTTAAAAATGAATTTTTAAAAATTTTCTAAGTTTTTAATTTTTATTTATTTATTTATTTATTTATTTATTTAGAGACAGAGTCTCATTCTTTTGCCTGGGCTAGAATTCTGTGGCATCAGCCTAGCTCACAGCAAACTCAAACTCCTGGGTTCAAGCAGTCGTCCTGCCTCAGCCTCCTGAGTAGCAGGGACTACAGGCGTCTGCCATAACACCTGGCTAATTTTTTTCTGTTTTTCATAGAGATGTGATCTCGCTCTTGCTGGACCTGTTCTTGAACTGAGTTCAGGTGATCCTTCTACTTTACCCTCCTGGAGTGCTAGGATTTATAGGCATGAGCCACCACACTTGGCCTATATGTTCTTACTTTTAATTTCTAATGTGACAAATAACAATATACATAACCTACATAAAATCTCTTGGAGGTCTTCAATAACCACAAAATGTTAAGAGATTCCAAGACCAAAAGTTTGAGAACCACTGGTCTAATGAAAGAAATTCAGCCGTATTTAAACCTTCTAGTAGAGAATACCCTCACCTCTACTGGGACTACTTCTGTAGCTTCTTTCTGCCAAAATAATTGCCCTTGGTGCCTCAGAAGAAATTAAAGGTGAAAGGCCTATCCATTGCTTTATGTAGTGGCACCTTTCTAGGGCCTAAGCAGCCTGGCCTCTCCCAGCCCCATCACCCTTCCTTCTTTAGTAGGCCTAGCTCCCGAAGACTTCAGATGAGAGTGAAATTCTTTTTTCAAACTTACATAACTACAGAGCCCTAAATTTGAATTAAATTATTTTTCTTTTCTTTTTTTTTTTTTGAGACAGAGTCTCACTATGTCACCCTTGGTAGAGTGCTGTGGTGTCACAGCTCACAGCAACCTCAAACTCTTGGGCTTAAGTGATTTTTTTGCTTCAGCCTCCCAAGTATCTGGGGCTACAGGAGCCTGCCACAACGCCTGGCTATTTTTTGTTGTAGTTGTCATTGTTGTTTAGCAGGCGTGGGCTGGGCTCAAACCCACCAGCTTTGGTGTATGTGGCTGGCACCTTACTCACTGAGCTATGAGTGCAGAGCCTATTTTGTTTCTTAAATAAGTACAAGCATAAGTTAGGCATTGTGGCAGGCGCCTGTAGTCCCAGCTCATTGGGAGGGTGAGGCAAGAAAATTGCTTAAGCCCAGGAGTTTGAGGTTTCTGTGAGCTATGACATTACAGCATTCTACAGAGGGCGATAAGTAAAACTCTTGTCTCAAAAAAAAAAAAAAAAAGTACAAATTTAAAACTAGGTACAACTTTTGCTTTGAGCTCTAATGCAATTACAAAATCAAGTATAGTTTACAAATTATAAAAAAGCTACAAAACAATAATCAAATTAATATTAATTTTATGTGTAGATGATGTTTGCTAAATTGCCACTATAAGTTTGGTGCTCACTGTTAGGTTTAGTTCAGCAAACATATGCCACAATGATGATAGCTTAATTCCCCCAACTCCTTTTTCTATTCCAAATACCACAAAACATTCTTATTTTGTGCCACAATATCATTTAGGCTTCACATGATAGGAATGCATTTATGTTTTTGTGTGTGTGTGTGTGTTTGAGACAGTCTCACTTTGTTGCCCTTGGTAGAGTGCTGTGGTGTCATAGCTCACCGCAACCTCCAATTCTTGGGCTCAAGCAATTCTCTTGCCTCAGCCTCCCAAGT
Organism: Loris lydekkerianus; assembly: GCA_963574355.1. Lineage (NCBI taxonomy): Eukaryota > Metazoa > Chordata > Mammalia > Primates > Lorisidae > Loris > Loris lydekkerianus. The sequence goes on from CAUYPK010081660.1 coordinate 14,003, forward strand.
AGGTTGGACTACAGGTGGCCACAACGCCGGCTATGTTTTTAGAGGCAGGGTCTCACTCTTGCTCAGGCTGCTCTCAAACCTGTGAACTCAGGCAGTCCAGCCGCCTTGGCTTCCCAGAGTGCCAGTATTATAGGCATGAGCCACCACACCCAGCCTTATGGCCAGCTATTTTTAGAGACAAGGTCTTGCACTGGCTCAGGCTGGTTTCAAACCTGTGAGCTCAGGCAATCCACCCGCCTCGGCCTCCCAGAGTGCTAGGATTACAAGTGTGAGCTACCACACCCGGGCCCTACATTATTTATGTTTTAAGCCTGCCCCTCTCTCTGCTTTAACTTAAGATAAGTAATACTGCCTGGTGTGAACTAGATCCTGAACTCTGAACACTGCCTCTAAAATCTTGTTGTGATGGATACGTATGGTAGTATGGGTTTGTAGTACCAGCTACTCAGGAGGCCAAGGCAGGAGGATTACTTGGGCCCAATAGTCTGAATCCAGCCCAGGCAACATAGTGATCCCTGTCTCACAAAAACATAAACTCTTCTCATAATGAAGTACTAATTTTTAAAATTACTGGGGAGAATTCATGGAAATAAATGTGTAAACCTCAGCTTGAGAACATTTCAATCATTAAGAGTGTGAAGTTTGGAATCAGACTGCTCTGGATTTAAATTTGAATTCTGTCATTTACCATCTACCTTTTGCATTACCCAACCTCTCTGAGCCTCAGTTTCCTCAGCCTGTCCCTCATGTTTTCATTTAATTTGTAAAATTAACATAATCTCTATTTCCAAGGATGGTTATAAGGATTAAAATAAAGTTATATATAAATCATCTGTTATAAACTTGGCACTTAATAAATTTCCTTCCCTTTTTCAGAAGTAAAACTTTCATTAAGCTTGTCTGCCAGTAAGGAGAGGCATCGGTCTAGGATACTTTTGAGGGCAAAAAAACTTTGTAAGAAACACACAACCTAGAAAATACCTCCAGGCTTTGTTTTCCATGGTAGAAAACATGGTGTTGCTATTTTTTTTGGGCCCAAGTGAGCAGTCAGGCTGAGGCATAAGCCTCCGATTCTAGGGAGAGACATGCCTAGTCTTCTGAAGCCTTGTTTTCTCTGAGGTTTCTCTAGTCTATCCAGGAACTTCTGCCTCAAAGAAATAAATCACTCTCCTTTGTACTTCATTTATAGAGAATAGAGCTTGCTCGTTCTACACACTGCTTGAGGTTATCAGCGGAAAAGACCCCAGCATTGGCACAGACATGGGCATAGACAGGGACATGAGCTTTATGGGCCTGCCACTAACTGACCAGAAACAATGTTTTAGACGTGGAGAGATGGAAGCTGTGGTACTTACCTGCTCATTGTGCCATTGGTACCTGTCAAGTGTGGGTTCTTGGATCCTGCCCTGCCAGCATTTGGTCTGTAAGGATTGCTTCCAGGACTTGATCCAGAAGCTAGGGCAGAATGCCAAGGCTCCTGGGACTGTCCCAGATGGTAAGTACAAAGGCATCACAGATTCACCTCCTTCAACATAATAGTCTTTTCCTGTATCACAGGAAGTGAATTTCAGGCAGAGAAAGAATCAGAATTTAAACACCCAAGGGACACTCATGGCTGAAAGCAATTCTTTGGGGAATCCTTAAGACAAAGCAAATCCTCTTGGTGCCTAATATATCTGTTGTATAAGCTGGAATTTTTCATGTTCATGTCCTTAAATTGGTGGCAGACTAAGAAGCCTGGGAATGTTCCCCCCCCCCCTCCCCAATCCCGGGAAAGTTTTGATTCAAGGTTTAGCTCACTCCCCGGATGGAGAGGATGTGTTCTGGCTCACTAAAACTCCATGGCAGAGGGAGAATAGCTGGCCTCCTAGGGTTGGTCAGGAACAGATTTTGAACAGAATCACACTGACTAGTGAACCATTCACTATTTAAGCTGCTGCCCAGCAGGGAGGAGCCTGGGTCTTGCTACTAAATGTCAGGTTTCCTAGGAAACAGTCCTATTGAGAACTGTGAAGTCCTTGGAGACAGGAACTGGGTCCCTTAATTTCAGTGTTGTAGCACAGGGCATGCAACAGTGGTGCAGTGAGTGTCTATTGAATGTAATCATGCAATGACAAAGTCAGATAAAAGCTGGCAACACTTAGGAACATCATCATTGATCTTTTCAGTTTATTTTCTTCTCTGAAATAGTTCCAAAGTGATTTGTACCAAAGATCTAGGCTCTCTTTCAGGTGTTATAGCATTGCAAGTTGAATGGGCTTTCACTAGTCTAGGAATCAGTGAACACACGCAAAAAGCTGCTTTAGTAAAAACTAAGGGCTTTTGCCTTGGGCTCTTTGCCAGTCCTTGAAGGGAAGGTGGTGGAAGAATCATGGCAGTCAGGAAAATGGGAAATAAAATAAAGATGTCGTGGGGACTGAGTGTGGTAACAGAACCTTAGGAGGTTGTGTTGGAAATCAATTAGTATGCAGAGACCAGTACTTCTGTTGGAACATGTGATTACAAGTTAGGGGCTGCTGCAGCACTGGCTCTAGGGCAGTGGTTCTCAGCCTGTGGATCTCAACCCCTTTATAACAATGAAAATACATCCTGCCTATCAGATATTTACATTATGATTCATAATAGTAGCAAAATTACAGTTATGAAGTAGCAACGAAAATAATTTTATGGTTAGGGACCACCACAACATGAGGAACTGTATTAAAGGGTCATGGCATTAGAGGCTTTAGGAAGGTTGAGAACCATTGCTCTAGGGAGCATCATGAATCCACTGAGTATATGCCCAACCTTCATGAAAGCTAACAGAGAAACAGTGTGCTTTTTTGTGAGTGGCCTTTGCCAGGTCATTTCTATGACAGACTACAAGATCAGTCTAGCAGATTGGGAGAAGTCTGTGATGTGGAGATCATCACACAGAAAGAGGACCAAAGAAACCCACAGAAAGTCTGCTTATCAACATCAAAGTAGCAGAAGCAGACCGGAAAAGTTTTAAGAGTGCCATATACATAATTCCTGTTGTATTTGACAGTTTGCATCACTGTCACTTGGAATAACTTTAGTTCTAAATCTAAACCTCAACAGCCATCTCTTAAGTCATCTGGAGGGACAGCTATGATCAAAAGACTTCTGGTGTCCTACAACTGAGCTGATTTAGGTCCATCCCATTTGGCAGCAGTGATAAATGGTAGGTAGCACATTGCTAATGGGTTTATTTAAAAGCTGCTATTCTTACATATTTTGGACAAGGGACCAAACTTTCATAGAAATTGCTGCATACACATATCCTACTGCATATTATGCTACACTTCTCCTCTGTATGCTAATTTCTTGGGGAGCTAATCCTTGTCATTAAATACCATAAGGACAGGGCTTTAGAATATACTCTTGTGAGACCATATCCTTGAAATTGTGAAATCACTTTTTTATACGTGTAGTAAAGCCAAGGGCAAATAGTGGTCTTCAATGAAGAGGAAGGGGAGATAATCCATACTGCCACTGAGTAGTAAGATACTCTAGTTATTGGAGACTGAAAAGTCAGAAGGCATTGAAAAGTAAGGGGAACATGTAAGAGTAAAAGGGCTATCAATCTTTATAATTTTATTTGCAAACGACTGCTTTATTCTACCTTTCAGTAGAGTAAAGGTGTGATTAAGAACAAACACATCAGGCTGGATTACAGCGCCAACCACATAACACCAAGGCTGGCGGGTTCGAACTCAGCCCGGGCCAGCTAAACAACAATGACAACTGCAACAAAAAATAGCAGGGCATTGTGGCTACTCCCAGCTACTTGGGAGGCTGAGGCAAGGGAATTACTTAAGCCCAAGAGTTTGAGGTTGCTGTGAGGTGTGAAAAACCCCGGCACTGTACTGAGGGTGACTTAGTGAAACTCTGTCTCAAAAAAAAAAAAAAAAAAGAACAAACACATCAGCTAGGTTCTGTGACCTATGGCAAGTTATTTGCACTTCTAAGCCTCAGTTAGCTTTTGTGATGAATGACAAAATACGTATAGTGTTTGCCTCAATATTACTGTGAGATTAAATTAAATGATAACATTTGTGCTTAGTATTGTGCCTACCACCTGGAAAATTCTATTAATGGTTATTATTAAGGAAATAGATACTCAGAAAAATCAACTACTAGGGCATAGCAATTCAAACACAATTCATTCATTTGCAAGTTATACAGTAATAGTATGAGATGATAAATGAAATTAAGGTGCTACCGGCTTCACACGGTAGCTCATACCTATAATCCTATTGTTTTGGGAGACCAAGATAGGAGGCTTGCTTTGAGGCTAGAAGTTCAAAACTATCTGAGCAACAGAGCAAGACTTAGTCTCTACAAAAACAAACAAACAACAACAACAAAAAAACTACTTCGGAGGCTGAGGCAAGAGAATTGCTTAAGCCCAAGAGTTTGAGGTTGCTGTGAGCTGTGTCACCACAGCACTCTACCAAGGGTAACATAGTGAGACTCTGTCTCAAAATAAAAAGAAATAAAAATTGTTGAACATTGATTTCCCATTCTAGCAAGCAAGCAGCTAGAGCTAAAAAATAAAATAAGGTGCTATAGTATTCCAAAGTATCCTCTGATTTACCCTGAAAAGATTAATGTTTCATAGTTATAGTGTGGGAAATATTAAATGAATGTCAGTTATTCAGAGGTTCCTGATGATTTATAAACAAATTACAAATAAATTTTACTTTGTAGTTTATACATTTTGCCTCATTCCAATCTATTAACACTGTGAAGTAGGGAGTATGAAAACCCTTTTGGTAAGTGGTCAGGGTCCCCTGCTCCCTGGGTCCAGGTCTTCTTTTCTTTCCTCTACTTCTTCTATGTCTTTTTACTTTCCTTAGTTCTAAACAATTAGAAAAACACATGTTGAAATGTAATTTTACATTGCCATGTACTTGGCTAATAATTACTCACCTTATATGTATGTCTATTTTAAATAAAGTAGGAAGGTGGGGGGAAAAAGAGGAGGCTTTAAATCTGGATTTTGAGCCCTCTGAACCTGTGGGCAAGCTACCAGATCTCTTGAAGTCTGCTGAGTTTGGAGTATAGAAAAAATATGGTCTATTTTCATTTTTTATATTTATGATTTTTAAACATAACTTAAAACGTTAGTTTTTCCTTAAACTTTTTAATTTCGACTTACAAATCTTATTCTGTTTATAAGTGGGATAAATTCTAACAATGACTTTCATAGGAACTGATTAATATTTGTACTTAGAAATTTTGTTAACATTTGCCTTTATAAATTAAATATATTTTATTTTTAAGTACTTCAGTTACCTAGCAAATAGACATTCTTTATTACTTAAAAAAAATATTAACTTCCACCTTTTGGCTATTGTGAATAATGCTGCTATGAATATGAGTGTACTAAGTTAAATTTATAAATATAGTGAATCTTAACTATGTCATAAAATTTCCAGCACTATTGGATTAATAACTAGAATATAGAAAGAACTCCTACAAATATAACTCAAATATAAAAAACAAACAACCTTATTTAAAAATGGGCAAAGAAAAAAAATTAAAATGGGCAAAGGACTTGAATAGGCATTTCTCAAAAGAAGATAAGCAAATAGCCAATAGGCACATGAGAAAATGCTTGACATTTCTAATCATTAGAGAAGTGCAAATTAAAACCACATACTACCTCACATCCCCATTAGGATGGCTATCAAACAAAACCTTCAGAAAATAACAGGCTATGGAAAGAATATGGGGAAATTAAAATCATTTTGCACTATTGGATAGAACAGAAAATAGTACAGCCACTGTGGAAAACAATATGGTGGTTCCTCAAAATATGAAAATAGAATTGCCATATGATCCAGCAATTCTAATTCTGGGTATGTATTCAAAAAATTTAAAGCAGGCTCAAAGAGATCTATATACGCATGTTCATAGTAGCATTATTCAAAATAGCCAAAAGGTAGAGGCAATCACAAGTGACTGTCAGCAGAGAAATGGAGGGAAAAAAATATGTGGTATATGCATATAATGGAATATTATTATTCAGCTATAATAAGGCTGACACAACATTTCCATCATAGCATGAATTAACCTTAAAGACATTATGCTAAATGAACTAAGCCAATCAGTCACAAAAGGACAAGTACTGTATAGATTCCGGTTACATAAGTTACTTAGAGTAGTCAAATTTATAAGAGACAGTAGAATAGTGGTTGCCAGCAGCTAAGAAAAATGGGAAGTTGCTAGTTAATAGGTACAGGGGTGTCCAACCTTTTGGCTTCTCTGCACCATGTTGGAAGAAAAAGAGTTGTCTTAGGCCACACATTAAAAACACCAACACTAATGACAGCTGTTAAGCAAAAATAAAAGGTCTGAATAATTTCCATGATATCACAGATAAGCAAAAAGTTCTCACATAATCTGCATGCGGCATGTAGGCCACAGGTTGGACATACTTAGAGTTTCAGTTTTGTCCTTTTTTTGAGGTAGAGTCTCACTTGGTTGCCCTGGTTAGCTCACAGGAACCTGAAATTCTTGTGCTTAAGAGATCTTGCCTCAGCCTCCTCAGTAGCTGGGATTACAGGTGCCGCCACAATGCCCAGCTAAGTTTTGTCCATTTTCAATGGAGTTGTTGAATTTTGGAATTCTTTATATATTCTGGATATCAATCCCTTATCAGATATATGATTTGCAAATATTTTCTTCCATTCTGTGGTTTGCTTTTTGATTCTGTTGCTAGTGTCCTTTGGTGCATACAAGTTTTTAATTTTAATGAGGTCAAACTTAGTTATTTTTTCTTTTGTTGCCTGTGCTTTTGGTGTCATACCCAAGAAATCATTGCCAAATCTAATGCCAGGAAGCTCTTCGTCTATGTTTCTTTTAAGAGTTTTATAGTTGACCAGGTGTGGTGCCTCATGCCTGTAATCCTAGCACTGTAGGAGGCTGAGGTGATTGCTTGAGCTTATGAGTTCAAGACCAGCCTGAGCAAAAATAAAAAAACTAGCCAGGTATAGTGGTACATGCCTGTAGTCCCTGCTACAGAGGCAAGAGGATTGCTCGAGCCCAAGAATTTGAGGTTGCTGTGAGCTGTGATAGAGCCATGGCACTCTATCCAGAAGAACAGAGTAAGACTCTGTCAAAAAAAGAAAAAAAAGAGTCTCATAGTTTTGGCACTTATGTTTAGGTCTCTAATCTCATTTAAGATTTTTAATGTGAACTAATTATGCATATCTCTAGGTTTTGTTTGATTCTGAAGTCAGAGTATTAAATTCATATTTATGACAGTTATTAGAATTATGGTATTTGTCGCCAAGTTATTGTAAGTGCAGTGAAGAATAAAAACATAAGCTTTGGTGTCAATGTATCTGGACATCTGAGTGTCAGTTCTGATCTGCCTGACACCTAATAGTTTTATAACTTGAACAAGTTATTTCATCTCTCTGTGACTATTTTTGCTGATAAATGGGGATAATGATAGTAGTTATAACTCATAAGATTGTTATGAAGGTTAAATGAGAATGTGTAGTATATAAAGCATTCTGTTCTATACTTATGATGAGACACTAAGAAATGTAAAAAAGTGCTGTTATTTAGAACTCGTAAATGGAACCATGCTTGATTTGGAACCAATAAGCCAATCTTGTATGTGTAGAGGCATCTTGTCTTTTTTAGTAAATCCTATGATCTGGCTACAATGTTGTTATCTTCCACATTTGCATTTATGAGTGAAGAATGGAATCTTTATTAATTGGCGTTATTAGGACTCTACCTATGGTATGTGTTGGTTTGTGTGTTTGTTAATATTGGTTTGTGTGTTAGTTAATATTAACTAAATACCTGTGGAAAAGACAACTAAATACCTGACTACTAAATATATATATAGCATTTAGGGTACAGAGATAAAAAGAGAAGGCACTTGACTTCAAGGAGCTCATATTTTAATGAACAACAGTAAACAGATGATAATAATACAGTGCAGAGAAGATTGTTTAATGTTCAAGCAAAAGAGTAATAACTCTGGGAAAGTCTCCATGCCCTACGACTGGCAGATATCAATTGTTCACTGAGTATTTTCTGAAGGCCCAAAAGAAAGGCACCCAAATGAGCTGTATAGTGAAAGGCAGAGTTATTACCTATCTCTTGTAAGTCTAATGAGATATCCAATACCTGAACTTAGTTTTCTGGTCAATAGCTTGAAAAACCATGCTTTTATGGGTGTTTTGGAAAAAGCTGTTAGTATTGTTTCTTTACCCAGCAAAGTAGGAACCCAGACTTTCTAGCACGTTTATCTTCTTTTCTGCCAGTCTGGGGTTTTTAAAAATAAAATATGGGACCAGGCAGAAGGATAGCATATGAGATGGATAGAGGGTGAGGAATAAATAGGTCCCTAGCATTAATGCCTCCAGCCAGATGGTGCCACACTGCCTAGAGTATAAGTCTATTTCCATAAATCTATTTCTCCTGGTTGCTGGGCAGAATGGAAGAGAAGCTGTGCCTGGCCTTAAGGTCTGTCCAGCTGGTTTTCAACTCTGATCTTTCAGTGGAGTCTTGCCAAACTTGTATCTATGCACTGGGCTTGGAACTGTGGGGATGGCGTGAGGAGGCATCTTCTCATTCAATAGGACTAAGATTTTTATTTCTACAGTCCCACAATGTGATACAAGAAAGGGGCGTAAGTGAATATTTATTGAATAATGACTTAATTAGTGAATCCACAAAGATCTCCTATGGTTCTTGCCTGGAAGAAGACTTTTTTCACTTATGACACTGCTTCTTTCCATTTTTTAAGTTAGAGGTACAAAACATTTATTATGCACTTCCTGGTTGGTAGACATTGTACTGGGTGCTTGTGTCTGTATTATCTTTTCTAAACTAAACTTCACAACTGCTCCGTAAGGCAGGTATTATTATTCCCACTTTATAGATGAAAAACCTGGGGAGTGGGAGATTTACAGACTAAGGTCTATCAACGACTAAGTGTCAGGTCAGGTCAAATTCAGGTTCAACTGCCTTCAAAGTTTGTGATCTATGTTGTAGCACTTTGCTCAGTAGTGAATTCACACTCAACTAGGGTACTGAACTGATGGGAAGATTTCATGGAGAATCTTTGAGGAAAGAACAAGCAAACCTGAGCCATCAAATACAAATCTTTATTTATTTATCTATTTTTGAGACAGAGTCTCCAACTATTGCCCTGTGTAGAGTGCCATGGTGTCATAGCTCACAACAACCTCCAACTCTTGGGCTCAAGTGATCCTCTTGCCTCAGTTTTTCTATTTTTAGTAGAGATGGGGGTCTTGCTTTTGCTCAGGTTGGTCTCAAACCCATGAGCTCAAGCAATCATCTGCCTCGGCCTCCCAGAGTGCTAGGATTATGGGCATGAGCCACCACGCCCAGCCCCAAATCTTTATTTAAAATGCTTAAATTGACACATAAAATTACATATATTTATAGTATACAACATGATGTTTTGAAGTATAAGTACATTATGGAATGACTAAATCTAGACAGGGCATCACCTCGTATGGTTATCATTTGTGTGTTTTTTTTTATATCCATTCTCTTAGCATCTCTCAAGAATATATTATTAACCATAGTCATCATGCTGTGCAGTGGCTCTCTTAAACCACTCCTTCTATCTAACTGAAATTTTGTATTCTTTTGACCAACATCTCCCTAAACAGCCTCCCCCCAACCACTTAGCCCCTGTTCTGCTTCTATGAAATCAACCTTTTTAGATTCCACATGAGTGAGAACATACGGTATTTGTCTTTCTGTACACAGATTATTTCACTTAACATAATGTGCTCCAGGTATATTCATGTTGTCACTAATGACAGGATTTCCTTTTTTAATGGCTAAATAGTATTTCTTTATGCGCATATACCACATTATCTTTATCCATTCATTCATGATGGACGCTTAGGTTGATTTTATATCTTAGCTATTGTAAATAATGCTGCAGTGAACATGGGCGTGCAGATGTCTCTCTGATATGCGGATTTCATTTCTTTTGGTTATATAGCAGGCCCCTTATTTGAGGTTTTGGTTTCAAGTTTTCAGTGATCTGAAGCATAGTCCAAAAATATTAAGACAACTTTAAGAAAGAGAGAGGGACCACATTCATGTAACTTTCATTATCATACAGGGTGGCCATAAAGTTGGTGTGCAATTTAAAATAGACAACTATATGTATAAATTTTACATGAACTTTATGGCCACCCTGTATGTTGTTATAACTTTTATATTTTATGTTATTGTTAATCTCTTACTGTGCCTAATTTGCAAATTAAGCTTTATCATAGGTATATATGTATAGGAAAAAACAATACATATAGGGTTCAGTACTACCCATGGTTTCAGGCATCTGCTGAGGGTAAAGAGGGGCAACTGTATACCTAGCAATAGGATTGCTGGACCAAGTACAAATTTTTAATTTGTGCAGCCACAGCTGAGTTGAGATTTTTTCCAACAACTAGGAAAATGGGTCTACATCACATCTTAAACTCTGAAGAGACTAGCTGGGCAAGATCTTCAAAAGCTAGTAGTGGGGACCAGAGTAAAGCTAATAGTGTGCTAATTACCCAATGACTTGTCCATGCAGTGGAAGGCTGGAACTGCAGACCATGCAAAAATGCTGGGTATTGGAAATGGACTCAGCCCATGAGAATATGTGCTTGGGGCTCTTTGTTTTTAAGCCTAATTGAAAATGGTCCTGGGTCAAATTCCATCTGGAAAGTTGGCCATTGATTACCAAAGTGATACTTTAAATAAATGTGGCAAGCTTTGAAGGGAGCTAGCAACCCTGAAACTGACACCATGTGCTGGCTATATGGTCAAGATTCTTAGGGGGTTGTGATTAAATAGAGGGCAATTAATCAGGTATATCTTTCTCCATGTGAATAAAAGGAACATTATTTATTTTTTCTCTTCACATCACCTATGACAAACAAATCATGGCTGGAAGACTTTGATTCTGAAATGCAAACTCCAGAATCTACTTGTTTAGTATCTTTTTTTACTTTCAAAGAGGGGATGCTGTTGAGATGTGGGAAAAATCCTGCTCTGGAAATCAAAGCCCCTGGAGTTTGTCAGATTCCCTGGCACTAATTGCGCAACCCTAGGCCCTTTTTGGTTTTTAAGGGTGTAGTAATAAGCTCTAAGAATGCCAAAGAACCACCATATTCCCATGCTTCCCGAAGCTAGTGAAAGGTGACAGCATATACCTTGAACACTGCTAATGCTAAAAGGGGGAGCGATCACTGTTCCTCAGTGGGCAGACCTTGGGGCTTTAGGAAGATCCAAAGAGAGAGAACTGATGCAAGATGCTACAACCCTAGAGTCAGAGAGGGAAATTACTCTTATCTTAATGAGCAGCTCAGTTGGAGGGGCTCTGATGGTCTTGGGTGAGAATGAGAGGCAGGGTCAGGGGGTGAGATCTCAGCAATAGGAGCCTGAGAAGCAGGTGACTGCTCTTGTTTTTTTCCAGGTGCTGACCACTGCCCAACCTTGTGGGGTCTGTTGTGGGTAGTAACCTAACTAAGTCTTCTAGGCAGGGGGCAGGCTGCTGAGCTGGGCTGAGCTGGGTGTGCAGCAGGTGCAGAAGCTCGAAGCTCCAGAGCCTTATCAGTGGGGTGGCTTTTTAATTCATGAACAGGTTCCATACCTTAATTGGCTCTCTAGGGCCCTGGGAGTAGCACTGGGACCTTGGAGCAGTACCTGTTACTGGGAGAGCAGTTCCCCAGGTAATGGAAAGGAGGAAGGTTGTGTTTTGAGGGAATGTGCTGGCTGTTACCAGTACCACTTAGAAGGCTATAACTAGAACAGATTTGCTGAAGTGGGAGTTCAAAATGTCTGTGATTGATGGATGAAGTCTTGGAGGGGACTCTTTTCTGCTGAACTCTCTCAGTCATGATTGAGTGCTGTGGAGCCCAAAGAGCAAGGAAAAAACCCTTAGAGTTAATCTCCAAACCCTCACTGCATCTATAGGGCAACAGGAATTCAGAAAGGGCTAAGATCTTGCTGAAGTCTACATAATTGGTTACTTAGAGATCCAGGAAAAAAATCTAGCACCCTTGCCTAACAGTCTTTAACTTGCCTGGGTGTGAGGGCCAGTAGAAACTGCTGACCTAGAGTAGGATATATTGCCCTTGGTCCCCCACTGTCTCCATTTCCAGAGCCAATTGGAAATGGGCTCAGTGGCTTTGCATAGTGTGTCAGTATATCCGTTTTTGTTTTGATTCTTAAGATTTGGAGTGAGAAGAGATAGAGGTGCTACTGGGTCAGTGAGGGTTAATCAAATGAGATGAGCATGTACTCGTCTGTACCTTAGTTTTTTGTTTTTGTTTTGAGACAGAGTCTCACTTTGTTGCCTTGGGTAGAGTACTGTGACATCATAGCTCACAGCAACCTCAAACTCTTGGGCTCAAGCAATCCCCTTGCTTCAGGCCTCCCAAGTATCTGGGAATACAAGTGCCCACCACAACGCCCAGCTACTTTTAGAGACGAGGTCTCTCTCTTGCTCTTGCTCAGGCTGGTCTGGAATTCCGGAGCTCAGGTGATTCACCTGCCTTGGCCTCGGAGTGTTGCGTACTGGCACAAGAGAGGGTTCTCTCTCCACTGGTTCGAGGAGGGAAGAGTTGACTTGAGTGGAAAGGTGGGAAATGAAGAAATACAAAGCCGTAAGAGACAGGGAGAGGCAAAGAAAGGAGCCAAAATCTAGGCTGGTGTTGGGAGGACTGACACAGCTGATGACTCCACCTAGCCACTGAACCATGGAAATAACTTTATTTATACAGTAACTTAACAAGATTGTATAAATAATACATGAGGGAGAGATCAACCTTAAAGAGGAAAAACTGTGCTGGCCGACAGCAACGAAAATATGCATGGGCTATGTGACTTTTGGCAGGTGAAAACAATGTTGTTAAGGAAGGAGAGGTGATTGGGGGTCACTCCCTGAGCAGTAACCAGGCTGTGGGGGTCCTGCCAGCTACAGCCAGACTGTTCCCCACAAGAGAGTGCTAGGATTACAGGCGTGAGCCACCTTACCCTGTACCTTATGCATTCCACTGTGAGTACTTTTCTTGGCACAGAAAGTCTGTTTCACAGCCAGATGGTTCCTGGGAGCATGGCTGTGAGATATGTGGACCATGTATTCATTTCTAGCCTCAGCTAGTCACCTAGATTCCGACTCTTGGCTCAAAGCTGCTACTTGGCTCTGCCCCTACGGTCCTTGGATAACCTTGCCTGACTTCAATTTGTTCTTTATTCTTTCTATAGTGATATTTTTCTTACCTGACTTTACTTGTTGACGTTGTGGTTATTCTCACAAATCCTTTAGCCTTGATCCTGATCAATCCCTCTAATACTGGGCCTGTGCTTCTAGCTTCCTAAAGGTTTCTAGTTGCTTGAAGTTCGGAACAGAACATGGCCTACAAGGTTTTTCCCAGTCTGGTCCCAAACTAATTTTGTAGGCTTATCTTCTGCCATTTTTCTACATATTCTAGCCTTACCAGTCTTCCCAAAGAGGCCTCACACTTTGACATGTATAATTCTCTGTTTATGATGTTCCTGAAAATCCTTTTCTTATTTGTAACATGCTACCTGAATGTGAAGGTCCAGCTCAGTTGTGACTGCCTATAAGAACTAGAGTTCATAGGGATGGGAATGGGCTTGGAAATAAGCAGAAGCCCCATAATCAGAATCTTACCCCAAAGTGTGAGGCTAGAGCAATTTAAGGAGTTTTGGCGAGAGTTGGGCAAACTTTTCTGTGCAGGGCTAGATAGTAAAGATCTTTGGTTTTGTGTGTCACACACTCTCTGTTACAATCACTCACATTTATCATTGAAGGAAATAAATGGACATGACTCTGTTCTTTTACAAAGACAGACGGGAAGTGGTTTTCTGACCCCTGTGTTAGGCTCTGTTTGGGGAAACGGGGTGGGTTTGTATCTGTGGGTGATACCAAGTAAGAATAGCTGTGCAGAAACAAGATCAGATCAGAAAAATATGGAAGAGAATCTCAGGGAATAGTGTTAGGATGATGAGTAGAGGAGAGGGGAGGGCAAAGGCTGAGAAGAGGAGCAAGCTAATTTTGGCTGGAATATGGGAAGCTCAAAGGAGAGATGTGGGAACTCTGGTCAGAAAGGAAATTTAGGGCCAAATTATGAAGTATCTTGATTAATTTATGCTCTTCTTTGGACAGTAGGGAGCCATTTAAGGTTTAGTCAGTGGAATATGGTCAAATCTGTGTTTTAAAAACACATTCTGGGTCAGTGAGGTCTATGGAGGAAACAGGGCTGGATACAGGAAGACCTGCCAGGTTACTGCAGTTGTCCAGGCCATTGGTACCTGATTGCTAGTCCTTGAACCAGTGCTGCTCTGGCTACCTAAGAATTATTTGGGAAACTTGCTAAAAATACTAAAAATACAGATTTCTGGTCCCACACCCACATCCAGTGAAATTGCTATTCCATTCAGGATCTCTAGAATCCTTCAGATTTGGGAATCACTGGTTTGGGCAAGGCAGGCTGAGGCCTGATGTTAAGATTGTATAGGCCAGGCATGATGGCTCATGCTGGTAATCCTAACTCTCTGGGAGGCTGAGGTGGGAAACTGTTGGAGCTCAGAAGTTGGAGATGAGCTTGAGCAAGAGCGAGACCCTAAGTGTGGGAGTGGGCACCTATAGTTCTAGCTACTCCGGAGGCTGAGGCAGGAAGATTGCTTGAATCCAGGAGTTTGAGGTTGCAGTAAACTATGGTGACATCACTGCACTATAACCTGAGTGACAGAGTAAAATCCTCTTACAGATTAAAAAAAAGGTATGGATGTCATAGAAAGGAGAACATAGGTAAAATGAGATTTGGCAACGGTTCTTTTTCCTCATGGCAGCCCAGCCACTTGATTTCTTGTTCTTCATGCACCATCACTTCCCCTAACATCTAAATTTGGTCATGTCCTGTCAGTTCTCTTTGAAATGACTCTTCTGTCCCTATTTTCTATTTCTATTTCCCACTAATGCTCTGGAGAAGCCTCTTCCCTGACCTGTGTCCAGTCCATCAAGTCAATCATAAAACTCAATTATTCTCCAGAACCCTTTTGGGTTGCCTTTTAGGATAAAGGTTAAACTCTTCACCTTAGCATTTGGGGCCCTTCAGATGCTTACTTTCCTGCCAGTCTTTCCCAGCTCATCCACAGCTACGCCCCCTCATCTGGTTGTTCTGTGCTTTTAAAATTATGTTATGCTTATAGTTTTGCCCCATCCTAATGTCTTTCCTCCAATTCAACCCTGTTTTTCTTCCCCTCTTTCCCCCCTGCTTGTGTGCAACTCTATCTCCCAGGGGGCAGAGTTAGCTGCCAAGGGACATCTCCCAGGACCTTTGTGCATCATGTGTGTCTCCTCTGTCTGAAGTCCTAATCCTCTGCCTGTGACGGACAGTTGGTCACTATGGCAACTGACTGTGACGTCACAGGATAAGGACTTCAGGTGAAGTGGCAGGAGCAGGTGAGTGTGTAAGAGACAGATATTAATGTCTGTTGAAGGCCCTCCCCAAACACTCTCCTTTAATGCCGGGGGCATGGGGAGCATATCTCAGGCTCCTGCTGTTTTTTTAAACGATGCGGTGAAAATGTGTGCCTGGCATCTGCGCGCTGCAGCAGTGTGGGGCTGACAGAGTGTGTCAACTTGAGCTCTGGCTGTGCAAGCACCGCTGCTGCGTGAGCCTGTTATTCCATTCTGGATTGCTATTTTGATACCCAGATTGCATCATTCTTCCTACGTATAAACAGGGGGTCCCCAGAGCCCTGCAGCTACTCACTTCTCCACCAACACTGTTGTTCTGATGAGCTCTATTTAAATGAGCTGCCGGATCGGGGCAGGTTCCAGCCACACATGAGCACTGTCATTTTGGGGAACATGGAGGGCTGAAGGATTTTTGGATCGAGTCCTTAAAAGGCTGAGAATGATGGCCTCCCGAGCTGTGCAGAGGGTGACAGAGCTAGTTCCTGAAAGTTGAAAATCTCGTTTTCTTCCTTCTGAACTGCTATTCCAAGGCACCCAGAGGATTAGTAAGGAGATGCAGCTAGGAAGAGAGTCGCCTCTTTGAGGTCTCCCTCTTGCTGTTCAGTTTGGGAAAATTGCTGCAGAGCCTTCAAGATAAACAGGAACAGGAGGAGTCAACCAAGCCCTTTCTTACAGGAGTATCTCAGGTGAGCTTGAGCTAGAGAAATGCAGCCCTGGCTGAGGATGCATCAGAGAAGGGAGAAGAGGATCGAGGCTGCTCTCCCTACCCTGCCCAGTCCCCACTCCCTGAGCCTTAGGCCCTGCAGTCTAGCTTGCTGCAGCATGGCGGGTGGGTGCTCCTGGGTGCTTGCTAAGCACCGTCCTCTGGGACCTGTGGTGTTCTCACCTGTTGCTCCTATGACTTTTCTTCCAGGTGTTGTTCTAATCACAGGCAACAGAGCCATGGGTAAACCTGGTGGCAAGAAGCAACAGTCGTCTTAGGAGTGACTTGGATCAAAATCTGTCTTTCTAACAGGGGTTGGGTAACTGGGAAGTGGTTGCAGTATGTTTTTGGAAGGTGGTGCTGCTCTCAGTTATGGGCTAGAGAAAGGCTATCTGGTGGGGGCCTTAGCTGATGCTCAGTATACTGGGACTGCCTAGGGATGGGAGGGCAGGAATTGTTAAGTGTAGATGACCAACCTGCCAGGGGATACAATTAGAGTGTTTTTTCTCCTTGCTCAGTGCCTGACAGAGACACAGGGAGGTAGAGTATTTTACTTGTAGCTACAGAGGTAATCAGGGATTGCTCAGTGGTTCAAGGTATCACCTGTGTTTTACAAGGGCTGTGTGATTTTTACCTAAATCCTTTCCTCTCTCAGGGCCTCTGTGTTACCATCTTTGGGGTATGCAATTGGCTAGAGGACCAGTGAAAGTTTGTCCAGCTTTGGTTCTACAGGTGAGCACTGGCAGAGGAGCACCAGGTTGCTTCAGAGGACACCAATGTTCTTCTGGGATTAGAGCTTAGACTTTAGCTGCAAATTTCGTAAGGTTCTGGACAAAGTCTGTAGAATGAAGGGTTTCCTAACCCTCAGAGGGTTGCTTAGCACTGGGCTCAGGCTTATATAGAGCAATAGTTCTCAAAATCTGCTTGGGGTGTATACATCGTGGCCTGAACTGACTCAATACCAGCTTTCTGAGACCTCTTTGAGATTTTTCTTCTGCCCTACTCTCCTGGATCCCAGGTTGCCTTGGCTCTGCTGTTCATATCTGAAGGGTAGACTACCCAGCATAGGTCCCCCTTGCTTAGGGGGACCTAAGGAGACCTAGGCCCCAGCAGCAGTTATTGTAATGCCAAACCGCAGGCTCCCCTAAGCCTGCTTCTGGGTCCTTCAGTTGAGCTGGGGCCCTGGGGAGGCAAAATGTGTTCTCCAATTCTGTACCAACCCCCAGAGTACCTGGGTATCAGGTCACTGTCTGTCCGGTGGGAATCTGCCCTTTTCTCACTTAGAAGAGAAATATCATGGCTGTATTCAGAGTCTTTCAGAACTTCTTGGAGCCTCTTTTAAAAACCAAGTGACCCTGCTTTTCTCAGTTGCATGGTATAGGGTGAGCTATCAGGTTGAGCCACAGGGAAAGGGGTGCTCTCTCTAAGGTACTGATGTTCAAATTTGGTGGTATGTGGTAATCACCTGAGGAATTTTTTTTTTTTTTGGACACGGTCTTGCTATGTTGCCCAGGTTGGAGTGCAGTGGCTATTCACAGGTTTGATCATGTTGCATGATAGCTTTTAACTCCTGGGCTCAAGCAGTCCTCCCACCTTAGGCTCCCAAGTAGCTGAGATTATAGGCTTGTGCCACTGTACCTGGGTACCTGGGCAATTTTAAAAATACTGATTGGAATCTAGTAAATAAAACTCTGATTTAATTGGTATGGATGGAAACTGGATATCAGGATACTTAAAACATCTTACAATTTAAATTTGTAGCAGATTTTGAGAACTACTGCTTTACAGAATGAAACTGCCTCCAGATTTATTGTCTCCTGGTAGGAAAACTCTATCGCACTGCCTTTTCTCAAGAGATCATATTTCTTAACACTTTATTCCTAGCTTCTCTTTCCCAATGTCTAGGTTATTATAGAATCTGATCATTATTATGAAATATTTTGTTTATGTAGTTAAAAAAATGAGCTTCTTTATTTACCGTTGAATTACAGAGGAGTACAGCACAGTGGAAAGGACATGGGTTTTAGAGGCACACAGACATGGGTTCCAACTATAGTTCTGCCTGTCTTGTATGGTCTTTTATGGGTGACAAAATCTTGGAGCCTCAATCTCTCCAACTGTAAAATAGGGACAATACCTAACTCTGAGAGATACTTTGATGATTAAATGTGCTAACACATATAAAGTCCCTGGTTCAGAGGCTAGTAGGAAACAGATGTAAATTTGTCCCACACTTCTTTGGGACCAGAAACATTTGCTCTTGTGACAGGTGGACTGAATGTCCTCAGTTTTCAGAGCTGCTCTTCTAGGTCCCTAGATCCCAGGAGCACCACTGGTGCCTGTGACTTCCTCGTTCTGGAAGCAGAAGCCCCTCCTCCTCTGGGGATAATCATGTGGACTTGGAGTCATGGCTCTATATTTCTCAGAATTAATGTTCCTATATGTGAAATAAAAATGCAAGGCTGTTGCTTAAATAATTCAAATTGGAAAAAAAAGCACTAAATCTAAACAATATTTATGTATAATGTGATTTAAATGTGTCTTAATAACTAAATTAGTATTACATATTGTAAGTAGATGTTTGGTTGTTTTATATACCATATATCCACAGCTCTAAGAGTTGATGTTGTCTAAAATAAAACTTTGTTTTGGTATCCTCATTGAAAAATGGAGAATCCTCTTAAAAAAATAAAAGCTCAAGATTGACACTGTTTGATGGAGGGGTAGGGACCTTCTCAGGGAAGAGAAGAATTTCTGGACAGAGGTGTTTTGACACAAAGAGAACACATGTCCTCTGTGTCCACTCTGGGACCTGTAACTTCTCTAGGATGGCTACCACTGTGATGATTCCTCATCTTTGCTCTCTGCTGCAGTAGCCCCTCTTCAGAGGAATGTTTTAGATTCATCCCAGCCCTCCCCCCACCCAGCTGCTTTTCTTACAAGGATGATAACTAGGTTGCCCTTTGGCTATCTGTTCCTTCCCATCTTGTCCAGGGAAATATTTATGAAGCCTGATTGCTATAGTCAGAGTAAAAGGATTGGTAGATAATCCACATTTCCTTGCTATTCCTATTCCCCTTGTTTTAATGATGTAGAAAGTAAGGTTCAATGGAAGGGGTCACTCATTCAAGATTACACAGATAGTGTACCAGTCTTGGCCCTGAAATCCACATTTCCTAATTCACAGCCTTTCCTAAGCACTGTACCTCTGCTTTTTCTTTTCTTTTCTTTTTTTTTTTTTTTTTTTTGGCTGAGGTCGGATCTGAACCCACCACCTCCAGTATATGGGGCCAGTGCTTTACTCACTGAGCCACAGGTGCCGCCCATGCTTTTTCTTTTCTTTCTTTCTTTTTTTTGTTTTGTTTTGTTTTGTTTTTTTAAATCATCCTGGGCTGGCTTTTTCCTGTCACCCAGAAGACTTCCAGATGCCTCTTACTACTTTCTCTTCTCACTGGCTGTGGGAGCAGGATACATGCATGGAACACAGAAGCCCAAAAGAAATACCATTAAGTCCTCATACAATGTTGTCAGTACATTGTGGAAACTATGACTGTAAGTGAAATGACATGCATTGTTAATAACATTGATGAGAAAAAATTGGTTTCTTTTTATGTCATTTCACTTGAAGTTGCAGTTTCTAAGAACCTATTGATGATGTAAAGGACTTACTCTGTTATTGTCTGATATGCTTAAAATTAGACAATATTATTTAATACCAATGGTGGATTACTTTGTATGCAGACATGTGAACAGATAGTTAAAATGCAATGTGATATTTCTTATACTAGAAATATATTTACAATGTTGTGGAAACTTAGGAGAGGGACTGATGAATTTATCCTGGGGGAAATTTGCCCTGCTTCTCAAAGGTGGAACATTTGGACAGGTTTGAAAGGATGAATAGGAGTTTGTATGTAAAGGACAGGAACAATAAAACATTATTTTAATAATAGGGAACAGCATTTTCATAGACACAGAGTCATGCAAACATTTGGTATATTCAAGAGATAGCAGAGATATTGGCAAAGACATACGATGTGGGGCATATGAAGCTAGAGATGAGAATAAAGAAGGGTAAGGCCAAATTCAAAGGACACTGAATGCCAAGCTGAAGATTTTGGCTTTAAGGCCAAGGGAGATAGAGGATGGGTGATGAAGTCCTACCTGAACTATTCAGTTTTTTCTCTTTTCATTCTGCTAATAAGGCTATGTTTCATTAAATTTGGACATTTGGTATAAGGGAGTTGGAAGCCGTGTGTAAATCCTTTCAACAATTAAAGCAGTTTTTTTTTTGTTATTGTTGTTTGGTAAAACAGAGTCTCACTGTGTCACCCTCAGTAGAGTGCTGTGGTGTCACAGCTCACCAGCAACCTCAAACTATTGGGCTTAAGTGATTCTCTTGCCTCAGCCTCTCAAGTAGCTGGGACTACAAGCGCTTGCCACAACGTCTGGCTATTTTTTTTATTGTTGTTGTCGCAGTTGTCATTGTTTAGCAGTCCTGGGCTGGGCTCAGCCCAGTGTATGTGGCTGGCACCCTAACCACTGAGCTACGGGTACTGAGCCTAAAGCAGCATTTTTATGAGGAAGGTCAAGCCTACAGGGCAAGCCAAGTAGAAGTGAGGGACAGGCAGCACCTGTGGCTCAGTGGGTAGGGCTCCAGCCCCATATACGAAGGGTGGCAGGTTTGAACCTGGCCCCAGCCAGCTAAAACGGCAGTGGCAACTGCAACAAAAAATAGCTGGGCCTTGTGGTGGATGCCTATAGTCCCAGCTACTCAGGAGGCTGAGGCAAGAGAATCGCTTAAGGCCCAAGGGTTGGAGGTTGCTGTGAGCTATGATGCCACAGCACTCCACCAAGGGTGACAGAGTGAGACTCTGTCTCAAAAAAAATAAATTAATTAAAATAAAGAAGTGAGGGACAGTAACTTTATTCACCTGGATGATGTCATTTGTGAAAAGCATCTTTGTCCACTTCTGGCCACTATTCTTTTGTTTGTTTGTTTGTTTTGTTTAGTAGGCCCTGCCCAGGTTCAAACCTGCCTGCCCTGGTGCACTCTAACCATGGAGCTATGGGCTCCCAGCCTGGCCATTATTCTTGTCATTAACACCCATGGCTCTGTGAAGACTGATAGAGTTTTTCTTTTTTTGCTCAACAGAGTGGGGTGGAAAGAGTATTTTATTTATTATTATTATTATTATTTGAGAGATAGTTGCCAAGGGTGGAATGCAGAGGCTTGATCATAATTCACTGTGACCTCAAACTTCTGGGCTCAAGCAATTCTCCCACTTTCCTCCCAAGTAGCTGGAGCTACAGGCACACACCACCACTCCTGGATAATTCTTAAATTTTTTGTGGCGGTAGGGTCTTGCTGTGTTGCCCAGGTTGGTCTCCAATCCCTGGCCTCAAGTGAGCCTCCTGGTTGGCCTGAAAAAGTTCTGGGATTATAGGCCACCTGGCCTAGACCATTATTTTAAATGATTTTGTGGATTTTGATTTTTCTAGGTATATCAGTTAGCTTTTGCTGCATAATAAGCCACCCCCAAACATAGTAGTTAAAACGACTAAACTTTATTTAGCTTATGATTCTATAGTTTGGCAGGTTAGGCTGGGATTCCTATGATGGTTTTGGTTTGGGCTGGGCTGGCCAATCTTGCTTGTGTTCAATACTGTCTGTGTTCAACTGGTGGTTAGTTGAGGCTAGCTGGTTTATGATGGTTTCAGGTGGGATGCATGAGACAACTGATGCCTCTCTCTGCATGCTCTCTCCTCTCTCAGCACTCTGAATCCCTGGTTAGATTTTTCATGTGACAGTCTTAGAGTGCTAAGAGCAAGAGCAGAATTATATTATATAGCCACTTGTCTAGACTTGGAACTTGCTGATGTCACTTTTGCTACATTCTGTTGGCCAAAGCAAGTCACAGGCCAGCTTAGACTCAAAGGGTAGAGACTCCCTTTGCAAAGGTATGGTTATAGAGAGGGGAAGAATTTGTGGTCTTTTTTTTTTTTTTTTTTTCATTCAACTACTCAGACTAACTTTTATCACCAGGAAGAGTTGATAATTGAGGTTATTGCCTTACCATGAATGAGTCTTGAGAAATCTTTTGAATTCAAAGTCTGAATTCATAGAGAACCGTGTGCTTATGTCAATTAATCTTCACAACAACTCTTATTTTCCCTTTCCGTTTTACATAAGAAGAAACTGGAGCAGAGAAGAATTAAGTGAGATTGAATTACTTGCCCATTAGGTGACTGGTCATTGGGTGGCAAATCTGGTATTTGGACTTAACATCTGTTGCCTACAAGTCTAGAGCAACTGCCATTGTATCATTCTTCTCTATTTTGATGAGGTAAGGCAGAGAAATTGTGCTGCATTCACTGCCATAGTGGACCCCTTTCTAGGTCTTCCTCAACCCTGGATGCAGCTACCTTGCTCTACTGAAGAGGCTTATTTCTTTGTTCCCAGTGAGGTGACTGCTACTGGGGTGGGCTTGAAGAGTCACAGTAGTCTCCAAGATGTCAATCTCATGCCACTGATAAAGTTCAGAGGCCCACCATGCTGAGGAATGTGTCAGAGAATGTTGCATTTCTCCAGGGAGAGGGAATAGGTGTTCATAGGTGAAACACACATATATAAGGTTTACCCAACAGGGACCAGATGGAGATAGCCCAGCCATAGACCTCTGAGCCCTGGGGACAGAATGATTGGTATTGGCTGTAACAAGAGGAAAATACCTCCTAGATGAGCAGGGAGGCCTTGCCTTTCTAGGAGATTTTCATTTATCCTGCCCCATTGTAACTTTAATGACTAGAGCCATGCCCTGGCTAAACTAACTCTCTGAATCTTGGCCAGTGATGGGAGCTGGGCTTTCAGGGATTTGGAATGAGGAATGGGAACAGCAGGAATGCCCCCTAATTATCAGAACCAAAGCAGGGTTTGGCTTCTAGTAGCATTATTTATGGGGATAGGGAAAAGATAGGACCAGGTAAATAAAAAGATATAAGGAGACCAGATTGTAGGGCAGGCACCTAATAGGATGGTCATGTTCAGGGCACCTATGTGGTAAATGTAGGCTATGACATCACACGTAGCTCATTTTGGCATGAGTGGGTATTGCTATTTAGTGTATTACAAAGCGTTGTGTCTAGGCCTTATATATAATCTGCCATGTTGCTCTAACTCTATTGTCTTTCTTTCCCCTGCAGAACTTACCTCCCATCCTGGATGTAAGCGAGTATATCTTTCTAGGGATGTAACTAAACATTTTTTAATGCAGTGCACTCCTACTGGGCAACCCAAGATGGCCAGGGTAAGTCAGAACAAGGAAAGAAGCAGCTGATCCTTTTCCTGTGAGTCCTTTGTACATCAGTCTGTCTATTCATTCATCACTCTGACTTGTTATTCTTTTATCAATTTTCCCAATCATCAATCATCCATCCATCCATCCTTCTATCTAGAAGAAAATAAAAATGTTTGAGTTGTGGAATACAAAGAGGGGGTTTTCTATTAAGTGAAAATTATAGGTTGTCTTTTTTTTTTAATGTTAATACTGTGAGCAGAAGGTGAATGTTATTATCTTAAAGTACATGAAGAATCACTGAGTGTTTCTAGGTATTTTTCTCTTTTTTACAGTTCTTACTGAAAAATACCAGTACTGGGCTTTTATTTCCTTTTCTATATCCCCCTGAGTTGAAATTCACACACTAGCCTGGATTAAATGGGCATGTTAATCTTGCCTGTATTTAACAACTATAAAACTTTTTGTTAAATTTTATATCATTTACTGATTGGTACCCCTTCTGTCCCTTTCTCCACTAAGGTAGCTTTTCACTACCTTGTATGCATTCGCTAATTTACTTACTTGTTCCTGAATCTAAGCCTTATTGAATGTCTGACTTGTGCCAGACTCTGGGCTGGGTTCTAGGGAAACAGATCCATGTACTCTACCTTCAGGAAGTTGGTAGTTTAATTAGTAAAATTTCCAGAATCCACATCATTTTAGAAGCCTATATGATTCAGGCACACACAGGCCAAGTTATTCCAAATTTTATTTCCTCATTATGTTTTATATCAGCTCTGGCAAGGTATTTGCTGACAAATAAATGAACATTTGGACTAAGAGAAACCTAGGTACTCTCAGATCAGGCAGACCCCAGGTGTGGAAACACATCTGTGAAAGTTAGTTTGTACTTGCTCTTCCTTAACTATATTTGATCATCTTTCTGTGTACTCCCACATCTGGGGCTTTCTTCTCTCCGAAGACATGTTGAATTTTCTGCTGTTGCCTGTACTTTCCCTCTATTATAACAATTTCCTCCCTTGTCTGCCTGATGAACCTACTTGTCATTCAGTATCCAACTCAAATGTTACCTCTATGTGAAAACTTTCCTGGCCACTCCTAAGCTGAGTTCCTGGAAACCTCCTTGTTACATCCTTTTATCATAACATTACCCATTTAATAGGTACCATCCTTTCCAGGCTGTGCATATATTTTTACTTATTTATTTTGAGACAGAGTCTTACTCTGTTGCTCTGGGTAGAGGGCTGTGGCATCATAACTCACAGCAGCTTCAAACTGGGCTTGAGCAGTCCTCTTGCCTTAGCCTCCTGAGTGTCTGAGACTACAGGCATCTGCCACAATGCCTGGCTAGTTTTTCTACTTTTTAGTAGAGACAGGGTCTCAATCCTGCTCAAGTTGGTCTTGGACTCCTGACCTCAAGCAATCTGCCCACCTTGACCTCGCTGGGTGCTAGGATTATAGACATCAGCCACTGCACCTTGCTCAGGCTATGCATATCTTGAGGTCAGATCCTTGGCTTATTCATCTGGGTAGCCTCAGTTTCAGCACTGGACTTGTATGAACAGCCCCCGAGGCAACCACTGTCCTTTTTAGTCACAAAGGACTTTCTTTACAAGCCCTTACATATTACCAGGCAGCTCCTTAGAATAGACTATACTCCAGAATACTGCAGGAACAGACATACAGGACTGCAGTCCTTAGAGCATTTGTCACTTGTAGAGGCAGGTCCAAATGAGGATGTTATCAGTAATTCCAGAACTCTCTGCTTCCAGAACTGCTCTGAGTGCAAAGAGAAAAAGGCAGCACACATCCTCTGCACCTACTGCAACCGCTGGCTATGTAGCTCTTGCACAGAGGAGCACCGGCATGGTCCTGCCTCTGGGGGCCTGCTGTTTTCCCGGGCCCAGAAGGGATCTCCAGGTATCAATTACCCCTCTCCCCACCTACTCCCATGCCATAAAGCAATGCTAAACCCTAAAATCCCTGAAGAATAGCTCTTTGAGCTTGTTTCCTTGCTCGGGGAGAAGATAGAGGTGGTCTCAGAGACTTTCTTAAAGGAAAGAAGTCTCCTTTAGAATCAACGGGGTGACTCACTCTAGTCTCTCTTTTGGGGGTGGGGTAGGTGAGTGTGTGTGAGATGCTGTAGGGAGGAATAGTCTTGAATTATCATGGAAGCTAGCTGAGTTCCCTACTTTTCACCTCTATTTAGAGCAATTATATTTCACTTCTACTTGGTTACATGATTAACTTGACAGTCTGGATCAGAGTTTATCCATTTGTCCATTCAGCACCATTTATATTAAATAATAGTCTTCTTAAAAGTCTTTTCCCAAGGCCCTTGAATTGTGGGAGGGGTTTTACATTATCAGACCTACAGGAACCAGAGTTCATGGTTCATTAGATCCAACCTAGAGCCTGGAAAGGCTGAATAGCCAGTTTTAGCCTCATAATAATAGAACCCTGATTAATGAAGAAGTTTAGGTTAATTTTTAAGAATTCATTATTCTTCGAGAGATTCACATGCAGCAGTAGCAAGTACCTTCCTCAGCTTCTGGCAGGTGGAGGGACGCTGGGGCTTGACAGAGTGCTATTTCTAGACAGCTGGGCAAATCCAGCGAGGCTAAGCCTGAATTTCTCCTTGTGGCTTTGGTTAGGCATATCCTTTTTGCACATCTTCCCCTAAGCTATGTATCTCTGTGGTGTTCATTGAAGGCCAAGAGCTGCTCAGTAAAACTTAACTGAGAGGTTGACCTGAGCAAGAGAAGCCCACTTTCTCCATCTTCTCTGGCAGGGGCGAATGGTGGTTCTGGGGACTTCACCTTGTATTGTCCTCTACATCCACAAGAAGTACTCAAGCTGTTCTGCGAGACCTGTGACGTGCTCACATGCCATAGCTGCCTAATGGTGGAACACAAAGAACACAGGTGGGGCTGGAAGGCTGCCTAGAAGGGGGCTTGGGAGGGCTCTGGACTCCTTACTTGTGAGAGCTCTGGGATCAAAATCCTGAGCATCAAAATCCTCTTCTTGCCCAAGCCAACCTGCAGTCCCAGGGTTGAAGTTTTTCTCTGTTCTTGTTGTAGGGCTTCTCTGGAAAAGTCCTGATGGGCCAGGAACCTGCAGTGCTTTTGACTTTCCTGGATATAATCACAGCCTTCATGGTCCTGGCTGAGACAGTGCACTGTGGGCACTCTGGTTGGCTGGCATGTTTAGAATAGGAATCAGCCCTCATTAGCTTTTTCTCTTCCTCATTCCCTAGGTGCAGACATGTTGAAGAAGTTTTGCAAAACCAGAGGATGCTTCTGGAAAGTGTGACAACACAGGTGGCACATAAGAAATCCAGTCTACAGACATCTGCAAAGCAAATTGAGGACAGGTAGCACAGGCCAGTGCTGGAAATGCTCTGTTCTCTCACATCCTGCATTCCAATAGCAGGCTATCAGATGTAGTCTATGAGGAAGACATGTGATTAAGCAATGTGGGCATATATCCTAGGAGGCATATGGCCTGGTGTTAGAGGTCTCAGGGACAGTGAGAGGTCTTTGGATCTTCACCTTGAGACTGAGGCCAACCTAGGTCAGGATGATCAGAGTCTGGGCCAAAGAATAAACTTATGGACTGCCTAGAAGTAGGTGCTTGAGAAAAAGTGTACAGAGTAGGTACTAGAGAAGAGAGTGCTGTTTATTACGAGAGAATAACAAGTCAGTGGCAATCTGCTCTTTACTACCCTTTTATCAACGTTTTCTATACTAATCTACAAATGATATAATGATATAACATAGGAAGAGGAATTAGTAGGTACTGAGAGCTCATCATGTGTCAGGCACTTGGTCAGGCATCATACATACATTATCTTGTTCAATTCTTATAATTTTTTCAGCCAGGGATTATCTCCCATTTTACTGATGAGGAAATTGAGGTTCAGAGAGGTTATGTGACTTATCTGAGATAACACAGCTAGTCAGTTAATGATCTGGGCTTGGAATGTTGGTTTATAGTGACTTCAAAGCCCATGCTTTTTTTTTTTTTTTGCAGTTTTTGGCTGGGGCTGGGTTTGAACCCACCACCTCCAGCATATGGGGCCAGTGCCCTACTCCTTTGAGCCAGCCCATGCTCTTTTGAAAAACGACCTCACTGAGTTATAACTCACATACCATAGAATCACCCTTTTAAAATGTACAGTTCATTGGCTTTTAGTATTTTCACAGAATTGTACAACCATACATAATCATTGTCTACTTTTAGAACATTTTTATCACCCTCAAAGAAACCCCATGTACATTATTAGCCACTCCCCTTTCTCCCTGCTAATACCTCCTACTCCTCCGAAATCACTAGTCTGCTTTCTGTTTCTGCCCATGCTCTTTTTGTTTCATGTCACTATTTATTGAAGTGTCCTCCCCTTTAAGACAGAAAATTACGTAAATCATACCCATAGTCTTTCTCTTGGTCTTACTTCCAGTGCCGTGCCAACCAGGTGAGCTATTGGGTTTACCTAAAGAAAACCAAGTTCACCTTTGGGCCATTTGCCCTCTTAAATCAAGTAGGCTTGGTTTCGAGTGGGTGGGGTGGTGGAGGAAGGTTCTCTTTTTATTTGGTGTCTGGTGGGGTGTGATCTTAATAGGCAGCCTCCAAGTTTGGCTCTTGTGTCTCTCAGCACTTATAGACTATAAGGGAAGGACTCACCATATTTTGTCCCATCATGTTTGCAGGATTTTTGAAGTGAAGCATCAGCATAGGAAGGTGGAAAACCAGATCAAAATGGCCAAGATGGTTCTGATG
The DNA here is from genome assembly GCA_963574355.1 of Loris lydekkerianus. Classification (NCBI taxonomy): domain Eukaryota; kingdom Metazoa; phylum Chordata; class Mammalia; order Primates; family Lorisidae; genus Loris; species Loris lydekkerianus. Next base: position 42,297 of record CAUYPK010081660.1, read on the forward strand.
AATGAGCTGAACAAACAGGCCAATGGGCTCATAGAAGAGCTGGAGGTATATGTGGACAGATGGATCAGATGAATGGGCTCTATGCTCTCACTGGGTCATAAGCCAGGCACATATTAAACTAGTCCCAGGGTGCAGAATATCCTGGGCTAGAATCCAGATATGTAGTTTCCATAGCTCTTTGCTTCTCCCTGTATCTTAAAATGCCCCATCTAATTTGGGAGGGTAGCTTATTAAGGGCTGGAAAATCAGTTCTCACTGTCATCATGCTATGTCTCAGGCAGTTACCATCCTGGACTGTGCAGGGTAATAGTCTAGAAGAGACTCACAAAACAATCCATCTTCTTCACCAAGTTATGCCCAAATCATGTAGACATTCATTCATTTTCTCATTCATTTATTAACCATTTTATATTTATTTGTGATATAGACTCTCCTACCATCTCTATTTACATTTTTCTGTTTGCCAGTATCCCATGGCAGTACCCTAACCTGATGTCCTCTCAGGGGTGTAGTCTCGTCTGATTCCATTAGTGCTCACACTGACACACATAGGCCATCCGACTTCCCAAGCAGTAGGACAGTAGTCCAAGAACAGAATCAGGGACTCTATCTTCTCTCTATATATCTAGGGCATTACAAATGAGAGAAAGCGGAAGCTGGAACAGCAGTTACAGAGCATCATGGTTCTCAACCGTCAGTTTGAGCATGTGCAGAATTTCATCAATTGGGCTGTCTGCAGCAAAACCAGCATCCCTTTTCTTTTCAGCAAAGAGCTGGTAAGAGGAACCTTCAATTCCTTAGCCCATCCCTTTGCTTACAGGGGCAATGAGGCTGTCTTTGGAAATGCTTTTTGTTGTTGTTGTCGTTGTTCTATAAGAAAGTAGCTCCGTCCATCCTTCAAATTCAATTACTGGTTTCTGCTTTAGGTTAGTAAATAAGTACCATCTTTTACTGAACCCCAAAAGCACAAAGGACCCAGGTGCTGAGACAATCCTATCTTGCCTCAGGTAACTCAGATGGGAAAATCTGTAGTTTTTTGTCTTAGGTCATGGATTCAGGTATTATTTGGACATGAACACCATGCTGGAAGTTCCATAGAGAGTTATTGGGGTCTAAATGGGAAGCTAAGAAAAGGGAGGAATTGAAGATACTGTTGAAGTTTTAGGCTTAGGAGGATGTTGATGCCCAGGAAAAGGAGCAGGAGAGCTCTTCTGGGCCTGCCTGTTTCCAGAACATGGATTTAATGCACTACAAGTTTGAGCTGGAGGAAATGCAGAAGGACTTAGAGCTTCTCCTTCAGGCTCAACAGCCCAGCTTGCAGTTGAGTCAGAGCAAATCTCCTCAGCATCTTCAGCAAACTTTTGTGGAGCAGATCAACATAGAAGGAGCAAGAATTTCAAGAGAAGCCAATGGAGTTTATATTTGGATACATTGAATCTAAGATACCTGTAGGGAATCCAAAAGGAGATTTCCAAAAGCTGTTTTGAGATATGGGTCTGGAAGTATGAAGAAAAGTCAAGGTGGAATGTAGAGATGTATGAATCCTTGGGATATCAGTGGTGTCACCTTGATGAGTGTGTGGAAGAAGGAGCAAATCTAGAATCCAGGGAAGATCATCATCTTCAGCTAGAAGAAGATGAGTGAAGGAGAGTGAGAACAGTGGTCTGAGGTTGAAGGAGAAATAGAATGTGGTGCACAGAAATTAACAGGGAGCTTCAAGTTTTAAGTGTTCAACATTGTCAGTGCTACAGAGGTAAAAGGATCACTAGTGAAGTGAAGCCTTGAGATCTGGGAATCAGGTGAACTTTTGAAAGAAGTTTTAGCAACAGAGAAGGTTCAAAAGCCAAATTGAGAGGAATGAGGATGAGAGTTGAGGAGTCAGAGACAGAAGTGAAAAGGGAAATAAGTAAGCATCTTGAGAAGGAGACAGAGTTGGAGAAGACAATTTTTTTAGGTAGGTAGGATCTAGAGTGAACTGGTTGACTTTTAGACACAAGGATGCTCCCTTCCTCTGAGATGAGAGAACAGGACAGGGGCAATATAATGTACTTAAGTTTGAAGGTAGGAAAGATACAGGTTTGGCACAGTTTGTCCTTTGTCATCTCTTTTTTTCTCTGTGAAGTAGGAGGGGATGATAAAAGGGTTAAATATTGATAAGTGGGACCAGAGTGAAGATTGTAAATAGTCATTGAGGACAGTAGAAGAGGACAGTGACAAGGAAGAGGGCTGAGAGTTGCTGCTGAAATTATAATTACTGAAGTGTCTCTAAATAACATGACTTTGGGACAGCTAGATTGACCTAAGGTTAGGAATTGGTGATGGAGAGAGAATTAGGACACTAGTGATATTATTACTGAAAATGATGGGAAACTGAGAGACCCTATGGCTTGAAAGACCTGGGCTTGGAGAGTTCATTGAAGAACATACTCTGAAAGAATAAGAGCTCATTATGATTAGGGTATGGGTCACTGAAGTTTAAGGGTCTCATAGGTAAAATGGTTCTACCCTGTTTCCCTGAAAATAAGACAGTGTCTTATATTAAGGTTTGCTCCCAAAGATGCGCTAGGTCTTATTTTCAGGGGACATCTTATCTTTCCTGTAAGTAGGTCTTATTTTCGGAGGATGTCTTATTTTCAGGGAAACAGGGTAGATGTTGAATAGGGTCAAAGTATGGTAACTGAACTGAAAATAGAGGTGAAGGTGATTTTTTTTTTTTTTTTTTTTTTTTTTTTTTGAGGCAGAGTCTCACTCTGTTGCCTGTGCTAGAGTGCCATCACATCAACTTAGTTCACACCAACTTCAAACTCTTGGGCTCCTCCTGGATAGCTGGATATAGATGCCCAGCACAATGCATGGCTAATTTTTCTGTTTTTAGTAGAGACAGGGTCTTTTTCTTGCTCACACTGGTCTTGAACTCCTGAGCTTAAGTGATCCTCTGCCTCAGTCTCCCAGAGTGCTAGAATTACAGGTGTGAGCTACCACACCCTGCTGGGTGAAGGTGATTGACATTAAAGAGATCAAGGAAGTAAGAGGCTAAGATATTGGTTGGGACATTAGTTAACTAGAGGAGGGCAGAGTAAGTTGGACCCTTGCCAAAATCTAGATTAAAGTGAGTGATGGGAATAAATAAAAGAGATGAGCAGGGGAAGAGGAAAATTGAGTAGGATAGAAGGGTGTTTACATGTAGATGGAAGGATAGTAATGGGAGCTAAGAGAATGTCTGCTTTCTGTAGGCTTTTAAATTGAAGTGATGGTAGAATGGATGGAGCTGCCAGGCACTGAGGGAGAGTTACAAATCACTTATGGACTGGAAGAGATAAGAATGTAGGGGTTCCAGAATCCTTTATAAGAGGAAGCAGATCTCCTGGGAGGATGGGAACATACTAAGGTACAAAAGGAATGAGAATATGGGGGAGGACCAGAGGCTAAAGAGCTCTGACTTTGAGCTTTTCAATTTGTCCAAAGAGTGAGGGAAAGGAAATTATCATTCAGGCACAAGATGCACAAATAAATGACCTTTGGTGCTATTGTCAGATTGTGTTTCAGATGCAGAGATTGCTGGAGACAAGTTGTAATACAGATCCTGGCTCCCCTTGGAGTATCAGATTCACGTGGGAACCTAACTTCTGGACCAAGCAACTGGCTTCCCTTGGTGAGCCAGGGCCCACCCTGTGGGCTTTGACCTAATTGCTAGGAATGAATATGCAGCCTATGCTTAGCTTACTGGGTAAAAGTAAGCTAAGAAATATGCTTTAGGTGAGCATATGTCCAAGAAAAGGCACACTCTGAGGCTGCCAATGGTCATTGAGTCATTCAGCAAACCTTTTTTTGTGGAGACTGGGGAGGGTAGGGAAGTTAAATAACAATGGCAATATAGGACTTTGTGTTAGGAACAGTTGAAATGAGTCTAAACATTCTGCACAAATGTACTGCACATACTCGAGTATAAGCCAACCCGAGTATAAGCCGACCCCCTTAATTTTACCCCCAAAACTGGGAAAACTTAGTGACTCGAGTATAAGCCAAGGTGGAAAATGCAGCAGCCACTGGTAAATTTCAAAAATAAAAATATATACCCAAAACAAATACAATAATTGAGGAATCAGTAGGTTAAATGCTTTTCAATATTT
>CAUYPK010081662.1:0-42170 GCA_963574355.1 Loris lydekkerianus
TTTCTTTCTTTCTTTCTTTCTTTCTTTCTTTCTTTCTTTCTTTCTTTTTTTTTTTTTTTTTTTTTTTTTTTTGGTCTGGTTATCAAAGATAGCCTAAACTGTAACAAAAATCACATTTTTATTATTAAAGAAAAGTTTTTACAAACAATATAAAAGTATACAGAGCTGCACTGTCTAACCCATGCTGGTCTCTTGCCTTGCCTGTTTGCTCACAGATCCATTTCTTACCCCATCTTCTGCTCTGCTTATGCGAACTCCACTTCTCAACCTAACTCAGAAACTGCCTTCCAGCTAGTTTGACCAATGGGGGTTGGTAGAGGGAGACTGGAGGTGGGAGGAAGAAAGAAACCAGAGCATTCCTCCCTGTTTCCCTTTGAGATGGGATCTCTGGGGATGACTGAATCTCCTGTGATTCTACCTCTGGGCTTCCCCAACTTCTGATCTCTGATAATATGGCCCCCTTCTGGGGTGGGGGTACCTCCCTGCTGTTGCTAATCCAAGGGTTGCCTCACCATCCATTTCCTGTTCACTCATTCAAACAACTGTGTAGCTTGTGGACCATATTAGATATCCTCTATTGAACCTGGTATGGACTGTGCTCTTTGACTAATACTCTCTATAAGCCAATTTCCTATCTAAAGAAGATAACAATAGTTATCAGTATTACAATGGAGATTAGTTAATGTACATAAAGTACATGACACCTAGTAAGCGCTCAATCCATATTAGCTGATAGTATTATTTCCAACCTCTGTGCTTAAATCTCCTTAGTGAATGACAAGAGTGACCAAATTCTATCTTGAGAAAAAGAGAAAACATTTCAAATAAGAAAGGGTCATTCACATACATTGTCTATAAATGTAGTTATTGCAGCCTTTATAGTGTTCTCAGTCAAAAAATAATTTAGTTCATTTGTTGATCATGTCAATCAATTGGGCAATGAGCTGGGCCTTCAGATGTAGTCCTAACATCCATTAACTTGCTAATGTCCACCAAAGAATAGTGAATCAGCAACATTCAACAATACCACAATCCATCTCTCAATTTAATTGTGTGTTTATTTGGCTGACCATGCTTTGCTTATAAAACAGGATATTCACACTTATATCCTGTGACATATTGGTTGACCATATCATGAACAAAGCAGTCAACTGTGACAGTGTGTATTCAACTCCTGTCCCCATACATCTGAGTTCTGTAGCTTTTAACATGTTTAAGCTATAAACATCCTGACCAGTCTATTTTCCTACTCTCCTTGGCTCACCAAATGGGCTTGTAAAATCTGAGTCCTCCAATTATGACGATCCGATGGCCATACCAGTAAAAGAGTTCCAAAATTTCTTTGAAGGGTGGACTTGGTGATGGCGTCAGTGCATAGCTTCCCTAGGGGAATACCTTGAAGGTGACCGTAGTGATATTCAGCAGTGAGGTATGTAGCACTTTTTCTAGCATGCATTCACAAACGTAATTATCTGACTTTATATATCCAGCTCCCTACTGGACAGATCCTTATCCTATACATAAGCATCTAACAATAATCATACTCAAAATGGAGCATTTATTTCCCCCTGAAAACCTGGTCCCCCCCTTAGTCTCTTCTCAGTTTCGATGCCTCCTTTCTCTCTTGCTTTCACTGCCTTCATCATTCCATCTCCAGGGCTTCTTGAGTCTTCACAGACCTGGCCATATCCCTTCTTCTGCCATTCCAAGCAGAACCAAGCAAGCCATCAGCTAGCCATGCTGATGCTATGGACAGACTATGAAACCACATTTATCCATAGAGTAGCCAGCATCATCTTTTTATGTGGATCAGATTCTGTTAGTCACCTGCTGCAAACTCCTTGGCTTCCTACTACAACTAGAATAAGACATAAATCTTTCCAAGACCCTGAATAATCCATCCCCTCTCCAATTTTCCAGTTCATCTCTTGTCACTGCCCATTCTGTTTTTTCTGCTGGGCCATTCTGGTCTCTGTCAGCTTCTGGAATACTTGAAGCCCTGTCTCTTCTCAGGGTCTTTTCCTGTGCAAGTTTCCCTGCCTAAAAATATTCTTCACCTAGCCCCTCCCACAGAAATCTCCTTTTGGTTCCCCAGTGTGCAAGGTAAGTGACACTTCCACAAAGCAGCACCTCCCAACCCCCCATCAGGCCCCCGCCGTTCTCTGTAAGGAGCCCTTTTCTGTGTGCATGGTACTAGTAGCAACTGTAAGCTTCTGTCTATCCTGTTTTTCATCGTGTTCATAGCCCATAGCAGACATCCCAGGGCATAGTAGGTACTCAGTGAATAGTAGTTGAATAAATGAGTGAACATAAAACATCAGAGCCCCCAGACAGTCCATGCAGGATGATGGAAGGGTAGGATTCTTGGACTTTCTAGCCCAGTCATAGTATAATCTAAATCAGTAATGCCTTAAAAAAAAAAAAAAAAAAAAAAAAAAAGGCTTTGGTGCCTGGACTGGATTTTGATCAAGTTTGATTATTTTTAGTGAGGATAGCTCTTGTCTCTAGTCTGCTAATCACATATTTCTTTTAAAATACCAAATTAATTTTTATGCCTTTTCATCTATTAACCATAAGTCATGTAGTATTTATTATATTTTTAGTAGCTTGATTAAAAGGAAAATGAACTATAAGTAGGATGAAACTCAAATGCAGGAAATGTGACCGTTTTAGCAAATTAAAACTTGTGTTGGAGAATTCAAACCCCTCTAATATAAGGGGAGGATATACACCTAGGACAGTTACCCTTCTGAAATAGAAAGTGGTTATGCCATCCTCCTCTGAAGGCACTTCCACCACGCTAGAGGGGGCTGTTGTACCGAGTTTGCTTACTTAATGTTTATAATAATTCTTTTTATATGAATCTGAAGTGGTTTTCCTTATACTTAGGATAAGAGGGATATGGAATGATGGTTTGTGACCGTAAGTACTTTTCGTATGGGCAAACCAAATTTCTCATCACTGGTCTTCCTGGTTACGGGGACTAGGTGTCCAGTACCTACCAAAGCCTCCCAAATTCATAAAATTCAGAGTAAGCAATGAGCTCCCAGCCCATTCCAGGCACATTCAATCAAGAATTCCTTTGGAAAGCTTATTTTTATTATATTGTAATGCCCAAAGATCTGCTGAATCATATCACTCACACTAATTCTATGCCTTATTCTTTTAAGGTAAAGAAATCGAGCATTATTTTTCTACATTTGTATTGTGTCAACATCTGGGAGAAGATGAACCAAAATCCAGATTTAGCTGTAACATACCGCGTAGGGCCCTACAAAACTGAGTAGTTGGGGAATTAATATTAACAATTGTGTGACTAGGCATAAATATACAGAGAGAGATGGGAGAGTGGCCGTGCAGCATTTTAAAGGCATTGAAGCCCACATGTGAGAGCTAACAGCAGGCTAGGAAAGGAGATGGGAGGGTAGGTTCTCTGTGCTAGGTGAGCGGGTCTGCACAGGATTTATGAATCTGGAAGACAGTGACTGATAACTCATATTTAGAGCAATGAACTGGTCTGCCCAAGTTCCCGTAAGCCCAATTCTCTACAATGTAAGCCCGTCAGTTGTAAGGGTTGTGTCGTTAGTGATAAATACATGCTGCCAAGCAGTTTTGTTCTATTTTTCAAATAAAAAATGTAAGAAGCAAAAGAAGTTTTAAAATACAAGTACATGGGTAGCAAAAATTAATTACAGCACAGTTGGAAATAAGAGTTCAGAAACCTTGATCCTATGTTCTGACTATAGCCACTAGGAGGCACTCCTTCCCAGAAGAACCAAAATGTCAGTTGTGTGGAAGAAGCAGAAGGTTCATTTTTCACACCCCAATTTTTACTCTTAATCTATTTTACTTTTTGCCATGTGTTATCCAATAATAAACACCAGTGAGTAGAGGGAAAGAAAAACTGCCTTTTGTGGGTGATGAATGGTGTGGCCCATATTCCCCATCTCCTCTTCCCGCTGTGGATGCTGAAGACGCCAGAGGTGGCCCTGACATTGTCCTCTCTGTCCTTCCCCAGGACTGCTCTATGTCGGCTTCAGTGCCTGCATGTTTGGTCTCTACAGCTTTATGCCAGTCGTCATCAAGAAAACCAGTGCCACTTCTGTCAACCTCTCTCTGCTCACGGCGGATTTGTACAGCCTGTTCTGTGGCTTGTTTCTCTTCCACTACAAGGTAAGTTGAGTTGAAGATGACACTCTGTAGGAAAAACGTGTATGGGTAGAAAGGCCCCAGTGTGGAATGCCTTGATTTGGTGTCGGGAATCAGAATGTAACTCTGTCTGCTAACCCCCATGATTGGGAATTTGCATTTCAACTGTAAGACAGAATTGTTCTAAGAGATGACTAACTATAGACAATTGATAATAAAAGATAAGAAATAGCCAGATAAGTAAGGGCTTTGGAATAATGGGGGACAGTTGTCCCAATATCCCTCAGCTCAAAGGCTGATCTTTTTCCAACCCGAAGCTGGGAAGATTTGTATAATTCTTGCACTGCAACTACAGCATGGATTCTCCCAGAGGCATTGGCAGAGTATATTCTCTGTAGAGAAAAGACACAACCTGCAGTTACTGCTTTGCAGGCGTTTATATACCAAACATGAATAGAAAGTATTAATGTATTAGAAATAGTTTCTTTATTAAGAGATTTGGGTATGAATAAAGAAATGCAGGGAGATACTGTGAAGGATTCGCAGTTAATGCATGAGCCCTGAAGAAAAGAAGAGACTGTCCAGTCCAAAGATGGCAGTTTCTGAGCATGCAAGACTCTGCCCACATCTTCACCTGAGGCACACAAGGCTCATGGATCATGGCACGCTGAAGTTAGATGCTACTTTTTTTGACACCACACTCACTGCAGCCAATAGCAATGAATTAGAATATTACAATCAGTGGGTGAGCAAAGATCACCTGCCATTCCTTCACTAGTTCTTTAAGGTAAGGGCCCATGGGACATGACCCAGTGTGAAACAGGCTTATATGGAATGTCCAAGAAGATAAACAAGGACAGGTAAAAGAAGACGCTGCAGAAAAGAGGCACTGCTCTGGCCACTTCTAGCCAAGTGCTTCACCAGTGATATTACAGCTGGGTGTGGCCAGAGCACCTTCAACCTGGTGAAACTGGGCTTGGAGCTCCTTGGAAAAATGATGAGAGGTTGTATTTGTGAGGACCAGAGGCACAGCAGGGGAGTGAATAATCAGAGTTATTACTGAGAGAAGCCAACATCATAACCAAGAAACAGAGAAGGACCAAAAGGATGGAAAAGGGCTCACAAACAGGGCTGGTTAATTGCTACAAGGATGGAAACAGATCTGGAAGAGTGGAGAGGCTGAGGAAGGGGCCGTGCCATTAGATAGGGATAAAGTTCCTATTTTTTCCTCCAGCCTGATTGAAGTATATGTAATTGATGAATAAAATTTACACCTGTGCACAGTATTTAAAATGTATGATGATATGATGTTTTAGTGTATTACATATTATTAATACCTTGTGCAATGATTATCATAAGCAAGTTAATTAACATATCCATCACCTTACACAGTTATCTTCTTTCTGTTTGTCTAAGTGGTGATAGTTATGATCTACTTTCTTCACAAATTTAAAGTATAAAATGCAATACTGTTAACTATTTTCACCATGATTAGGTCTCTAGAGTTTATTCATCTTAAAACTGAAAGTTTGTGCCCCCTGGCCGACATCTTCCTATCTCCCCCATGAGTTCCTATTCTATACGGAGCTTTTTTTCCCTGTGTGGTGGCAAAAACAACAGCAAGTATCTAGGACTGGACAATATGTATTGTTTGTAACTAGTATTGATTGTATGATGTAATCTGTTTCTCAAGCTCACTGTGGTCCTCATAAGGGTAAAAGCAAAGTCAATATATTCCCCCAGGGCTGCTCCTGACCATAGTGCTGGGAGGACCAGCTTCTCTCAAAATCCCTCTTCAGACACACTCAGTTAATTTCCAGTGCACTGGAGACCACCTGGCCATCGTCTCTTCACCACAGCACATGGCTACCACCTTGATTCTCCCTTCTTCAGTTAAGCATCCACCTCTCATCCATTCCTTCAGATGATTTCAGTTCTTAGCAGTTAACCTTGTGTTTGGCTTTACAAGCTTCTGATCTAGAAAAGTCCCTTTAATCTTCCTTAAGGAAAGATAACTAAAATCTATTGTTCTGATGGAGGACTGTGGGCAATCCAGATCCAGTCCAGCTGTCAGCATGCCTGAGGGACAGTGTTCCTAAAAGTCTGGTTCCACTGGGGTGCTTGCTAAAAATACAGATTCGTGAACCAAACCTCAGAGCCACAGAATCAGTATCTGGGGAAGGGGGAGTCTGCACTCCTAACAGGCTCCCCACAATCCCCTGAGTCAGATGCTCTGAGTTTGAGAACTCTTGTTTTTTAGGGGGAGGATACCCGGACAGTACTCATTCCTGTTTGAGTTGGTCACATCTCACACTTCCACCGACTTTGAGTTAAACTCAGGGTTCCTCACATTTGCAGGCACCAGGAACTGAGAAGGCCGATGAGTCAGGTAAAGGCTCGTCCTTCACAATCCTTCCTCTCCTCCGTCATTTGTATGTAACTACTTAGGATAAATGACATTGCCGAGAAGGAAACCACGTGGTAATCCCTCATCGTGCCATGAGAAGGGAAGATGTATTATCTAAAAATTCTTGTATTCACCAATTGAAAGGTATAATGGAGATTTTTATTTCTTACAGCAATGGTTTTTTTTTTTTTTTTTTACTGTGCACATAAATTTTGTTCCTATTTGTAAGATAAATGTCCTTAAGAAAATTGATCCAATACAGTAGGTGTTGTTTTCTAGTTAAAATTGATTTGTATTGTTTTTGTTGTTTTGTTTTTAAGACAGGTTCTCACTCTTTTGTCCAGGCTAACATGCAGTGGTGCTATTAAAGCTCCCTGCAACCTTGAACTTCTGAATTTAGGTGATCCTCCTGCCTCAGCATCACAAAGTGCTAAGATTACAAGCATGAGTCACTGTGCCCAGACTTGTCTTTTTTTAATTAAACTTTTAATGTAATTGTGAAGTCACATCCAGTTTTGAAAAATAATGCAGAGCTCCCAGTTACCCTTCTCCTAGTTTCTATTGTTGATAACATCCTCCAAAACTATAGTACAATATCAGGATGTTAACATTGACACAGCCAACACTCAGGTCATTTTCAGGAGAAAAGAATTCCTCGTGTTGCCTTTCAAAACCACACCTACTTCCCTCTAACCCACCCCTGACTCCATGAAACCACTAAGTTGTTCTCCATTTCCATAAAGTTGTCGTTTCAAGAATATTATATAAATGTAATGATACAGCATGTCACCTTTTGAGGACTGAGTTTTTTTGCTCAGCATAACTCTCTGAAGATTCGTTCAGGATGTTGTATATATCAGCAGCTCACCTTTTTTTACTGCTCAGTAGTAATCCATAGCATGGATGTACCATAGTTTATTTAACCATTTACCTAGTGAAGGACTTTTGAGTTATTTCTACTTTGAGCTATTATAAATAAAGCTGTTATGCACATTTATATACAGATTTTTGTGTAAACAGAAAACATCATTTTTCTCCAAGATGAACACCTTATAGCCCAATTACTAGGTTGTACAGTGGCATATTTAGTTTTATAAGAAACTTCAAAACTATTTTCTGGAATCATCTATTGTCTTTTATTACAAAGAAATGCATATCTGTTATGAGAAAATACAAATAAATGCTGCTACACATTGGGGCCATTTTACATATATAAGGTGTCCCAAAGTCTGCTCCTAATGTCTCCATAGGTAGGCAAAATATGAAATTGCAGCTAAATATACCTTTATTCACAAAAGATTCATCACCAAATTTTATAAAAAGGTGGCCAGAGAATATTTTGTAAATATTTTGAAAATTTTGTCATGACTATTTTGTAAAGAAAAGTACATTTAGCTATAATTTCCCATGTTGCCTGTGTATGGCCACTGTAGGGGCCACCTTTGGGGCACCCTGTATTTTACAGTTCATATATGTTTTATAATAAATATTTAGTTACACCACACCTATTTTTGTCATGATTTATTTAAACCTAACGTGTATATTTCCATGTGATTTAATGTCTCTATATAATGCGAGTCTAAACTGGTGGTTCTCAACTCTAGCCATACATTACAATCACCTAGAAAGATTCACCTACAATCACATAGCCATGCCTGGGGCCTGACCCAGAAAGTGTAATGCTATAAGGCCTTTTAAAAACTCTTCAAATGATCAGATTAAATATCCTAATATATAATCACAGTTGAGAATCGCTAATCTGTAAGATTATTTTCAATAGCTACATAGAATTCCATGAACTTGTTTCCCAACCATGGCACTGTTGACCTTTTAGACTGGGTTCTCTTTGTTGTAGTGGGTGTCCTCTGCATTATTTAAGATGTCTAACAGCATCCCCTGGCCTCAACCCGCTAGATGCCAGCAGAATCCCCTCCAAGAGGGGAACAGGCTATGATGGGAAGTCTGAGGGCTGGAGAAGGCTGGATGTAGCTGTGAGAGAGGGAATGTGAATGGGCCTCACGCAGTGGTGTTGGGGATTGGACCAGTGACCTCCAGATCTCATTTGAGATCTCACTACCATCTTCAGTCACGGTTGATTCTTTCACTTAATGATGATGTCTATAGATAAGTTTCTGGTCTGGTTATAAATATCTGCAAGTTGGAAGGAGGGTTGTGTTCTCACAGATGATGCTTACCCAGGCAGAGCTAAATGACTAAATGCAACTTTCCTGCCCAACATTGATTAGTTGCTTATTGTCATTTTTTTCACTCTTGGAAAAAAATGTTCCTTTCTCCTCAGCATCATTCCACTGTGTGCAGTATCTCTCCCTCTTGTGCTGACCGCCATGCTGACAATAAAGCCCCCTGTTCCTGGGAAGCAAATGACCTCATTCTAAATTAGTCTATCTGAATGGTATAGTCTCAAAAACTCTAATTTTACAAGACTTCTGAGAAGTGGTGTGCATTTCTGTTCTTTATTACCTGACAACATGATTGAATTCAGAACAGTAAATCTATAGCAATCCACGGACAGCACAGGAAATGAGCTTTACCGGGCCTCAGAGACCCCAAAGCCAAACCCAGGAAGAGATTAACATGCATGTTTTTCAATTTGAGGGTATATTGGCTTTTTAAGGTCAAAGCTTGACCTGTTACAAATTCTGTCACCTATGTATCAAACAAACAGGACAGGTTTGAAATTGAAAGGGTCTTAGTTTCCTTTTGCTGCTGTAACAAGTAATCACAAATATGTTGCTTAAAATGGTGCAGATTTGCTATCTTACAGTTCTGGAAGTCAGAAGACTCACTGGGCTAAAATACAGTGTTAGCCGAGCTGTGTTCCTTTCAGAGGTTGTAAGGGTGAATTCATTTCCTTGCCCTGTCCAACTGGTGATTTTCAACCAGTATGTCCTGGTACCCTGGCGTGTGCTGTGAGAGGATCTTAGGTGTGCCACAAAAATTTTTAAAGATCATTAATGAAATTATTTTCAAAAGAAGTTCCAAGCTCAGTAAGCATATTCTTTTTTTTTACTCTTTTTTATAAATCAACATAATTTAAGTGTGCTGCAGAAGTTTAACTAAAGGTCTAAGTGTACCGTGAGATAACAAAGGTTGAAACACACTGTTCTAAACGCTGCCTGCATTCCTTAGTTTGGAGTAAGAGGGTTACTTCACTGGCTACCATGGAAAGTGTGAATTAAGCAGTATGGTGTGTCCAAAAGGGAATGGACTTCAGAGTCTAAAGAGCCTCAGTTTAAATTGCTGCATCTGTGTACTCTGTAATAAGCCAGACCCTATCTCTACAAAAAATAAAAAAACTAGCCGGTGTGGTGACGTGTGCCTGTAGTCCCAGCTACTTCACCCAACAGGCTGAGGTGGGAGGATTGCTGGAGCCCAGGAGTTCAAGGTTCTAATGAGCAATGATAATGCCACTGGACTCCAGCCTGGGTGACAGAGTAAGACCCTTTTTCTAAACTAGTGGTTTTCAACCTTCCTAATGCCACAACCCTTTAATACAGTTCCTCATGTTGCGGTGACCCCCAAACATAAAATTATTTTCATTGCTACTACGAAAATAATTTTGTGGTTGGAGGTCACCGCAACATGAGGAACTGTTATTTAAGGGTCATGGCATTAGGAAGGTTGAGAACCACTGTTCTAAACCATCGGAATAGCATGTTTAAATCACACTCTGCCTTTCCTGCTTCATTCTTAGACCCGTCTGGATAATGCAGGATAATCTCCTCACCTCAAAATCCTTGATTTAACCACAAAGTCCGTTTTATGCTATAAAGGAAGTCTGGGATGAGGACAGGAATGTCACCGGGTGCCTTATTCTGCCTGCCAAAGGGGACTAACAATCAATTACACCAGGACAATAGGGTGTGCTGGCTCCAAACCAAGACAGCTGGGACATGTGGAAGCCACGTCTGGGTGACAAAGACATGTTCTCCACCCACGGACACTCTGTACCCTGTTGAATTTCCTGGCTAGTGTTTAACCCTTTCCTATCCTGTGTAGGACCTCGACCTGGAGGTTGCTTCAGGAAGAATCACACTCAAAAAAATTATAAACAAAAGTCAGCAAAAACACTTTAATTATGTTTTGTAACCTAAAGTAGATGATATAATCATCAGGTGAGTTCATATTTATGTTTTTCTCTTTTAAAATTATATAATGATTACAGGTAATCCATCAACCTCTTTCCCGCCCCAAATAAGTAAGAGCTGAGGAGTCCATGGGTGGCAGAAAAATCGTATTGGAAAGGATTGAAGTAGTTTTGTTCCCCTGCTAATATGTGATTTTAGTAAAGAAAACACCACGTCACGGGGGGAGAAAATAAATTGGAGTAAGAGGGTTACTTCATTGGCTACCATGGAAAGTGTGAATTAAGCAGTATGGTGTGTCCAAAAGGGAATGGACTTCAGAGTCCAAAGAGCCTCAGTTTAAATTGTGGCATCTGTGTACTCTTTACTCGAACCTGTTACTTATTCTCTCCAAACTTCCAGGTGATAAGATTTGCCTTATGGAGTTTATGAAGAGATTAAATTAGCTAATGCACAAACAATGACCATCAGTAATACATTTCTATGATTAAATATATGATTCAGGATCAGTAATCTTTATCTCATTCACTTTGGGGACTTTTAATCCTATTTTAAGATTTTGTAACCAGATGTAGCTTTCAACAATTTTGTATGAATTTTTCCCCTCCTTATTCCTTGTTTGAAAAGGCACACCTGGCATCATAAACATGGACGTATCATGGAAAGTATCTTATCAGTCACTTTTAACTGAATTCTTTTGCTTTAAATAGACTTTTTATGTGACAACCAGAAATACAAAATATTTGGGGGTTGTTAAAATACCAATAATTTTTTCACTATATTCCATCATGTACTGAATATTCTCCAGGAAAATAGAGTTCAATATTGATATGCAGAAAACTGCTTTTTGCCAAACATTTAAAGCAGATGATGGCTTATTTCACACACTTACTATCACCTTTTTAAGGCTTCATATTGCTATAGAGTTTGGGCATGGTGCTGATGCCTGCACTTTGGGAGGCTGAGGTGGGAGGATTGCATGAGGCCAGGAATTCAAGACCTCCCTGGATAATAAGCCAGGCCCTATCTCTACAAAAAATAAAAAAACTAGCCGGGTGTGGTGACGTGTGCCTGTAATCCCAGCTACTTCACCCAACAGGCTGAGGTTGGAGGATTGCTGGAGCCCAGGAGTTCAAGGTTCTAATGAGCTACGATGATGCCCCTGGACTCCAGCCTGGGTGGAGACCCTGTCTCCAAAAAATAAAAAGGAAAGAAAAAAGAAAGAAAGAAAAAAAAAAATGCCACAGAATTGGAGTAAAGTTGACAGTAATTTCATAGGAATATGTTATTTTTGTGGCTTTATTAAAATAAACTAGAAATTAATAGAGAAAAAAATGAACGTTGTAGGTTCTCTCCAAGTCCCCTGTAGACACTTTGCTTAGCCAGTGATTTTCAACTGGTTTGCTGCAAAAAATTTTCCAAGATCATTAATTAAATTAAGTTCTTGAAGAAGTTCAAAGCATAGGAGGTATATTCTTTCTTTTCCTCTTTTTTTTAATCAACATAATTTAAGTGTGCTGTGGAAGTTTAACTACAGGTCAAATGTGCCGTGAGATTAAAAAAAAAAAAAGTTGAAAACCACTGACGCAGGCCATTAGCTTATATAGCTCTCTGCACTCAAGCCTGAAACCACAGATGTCCACACTCTTCAGATATCACTTGAAGAGTGATATCTTAGAAGGGAGGACCTCTATAAGACTCCTATTCTTACATCAGAAAAATGTTTTTATTCTCTAAATACTCACTATTAAAACAAGGGAGAGAGAGAATTTCAAAATAACTTGTCCAAGAAGCTCACTTCAACTATCCTGGGTAAAATGATTAATGTAAATTTTATAGGATTTAATCTGCACGTTTTCATTAAAAAAACATTTTGTGTGTTTTAATCTCATCTTTATACCAGATAAACTTTTTGTAATTGATGTGAGTTATAAAATAGTTCAAAAAGTTTCTTAATGTCAATTATCTCTGCTAGCAATCTCAGTTACATCCTACGAGGATGTATGCAGAGCTCCATGCTCTATCCTGACTGCCCCTGTCAGCCACTAAAATGATATCCCACATCTGCAAGTTGCTGTTACTATTTTGTTGTTGTTGTTGTTATAAGAGATTTGGCAAGCTAAGTTTAATAACTCTGGACATGGGTTCATTATAATAGTAATTATTATGTGTTACATTTCCATGTAAAAGAACTTCACCCAACCATTATATATTTATTCTGTGCCTGCTATGTGCCAGCCACTGATTTAGAGCTTAATTCTTTATTTATAAATAAAGATGATAGGAACATCAAAAATCACCAGGCAGATTAATACAAAGGAGGAGATACCAGGACTTGAACAGTACAGCAATTTCAAGTATCCTTAACATCTGAGCACCAATGCCAGAGAATTTGCAGAAGTTGGAAACTTTCATCAGGAGTGGAATCTTTCATTAGACATGAATCAGCACCTTGAGCCAAGCAACCCTGTTGATCCTCTGTGGCAGTGAGCAATTTCAGTAATGGAACTGCACTTTAAAAGCCAGGGCAGGCAGCCTTAACTTGTGCCATAAAAGCAATATTTCCATCTTATTTATGAAAATACCTTCCTAAGGAGCTTGTTATATTTCTCTCTTATAAGGATGGCATCTTAAACGGCTATGAATTTTAAGCTCATAGTGCCCAAATGTAATTATAAATGGAAGATTTAAAATGTAATACTTAGCCTTTTATGTTCTCTTTTTAAACTTTCATTAGTCAGTAGAGAATTAGGGAAACAAGTATCACTGAGGCTCAAAAACATTTCACATGAAATACTCAGGTGAAAATCAATGAATGTTTGAACTTGGCTTTCCCCTTCACAGTAACTCAGTATAGCCTCTTTTGAGGCTTTTATCTTGCTGAATTAGTTAGGTAGGGGTTGCTAGTTTCTAGCAGTAAAGGAGGGGTGCAGCCCTGCAGAGTCATTCAAGACCATATTCCTTCCATCTTGTGGCTCCCACATCCTCAGGGGCAGAGGTCAGAAAACCATGACCTGTAAACCAGACCCCTGTTTTTATAAACAAAGTTCTATTAAAGCCCATTTTATTACACATTATGCATGGCTGTTTTGGAACTGCAATTGCAATGCTGAGTAGTTGTGACAGAGTATTGACCCATAAACCTAAAATATTTACTATCCAGATATTTAAGAAAAACTTTGCTAATGCCTGGGCTAGGCACTTGAAGTCTCCCGAAAGACTCTCTGTGAGACAGCCTGGAGGCTTTTGCAGTGTGTGTATATAACCCTGCCCTGTTCTATCAGCCAGAACTCAGTCTCATGGCCACACCTAATTGCAGAGGTGGCTAGAAAATACAGTCAAGCTGTTTGTGCAGGAAGAAAAGAAAGTATGTTTGGTGAACAAATAGCTAGTCTCTACCACATTAGCAATTTTTATTTATCACAAATATTGGAAGGATTTAAGAAGTTAGGGATAAATTATGAGGCAGGCACTGGAATTATAGCCAGAAGTCAAAGTTCTTGTCTACATTAATCTGTTCATAAACTACACATCACAAAACGAATGATTTGAACTCACATCATCTGAGTAAGCTGTAAAAATGGAGCAGCTAGAGGTATTGCAAAAGCTCCAAGTGGAAAAGCTTGTGGCTGGAAGGGGGCATAGCCAGGAAAAAACAGCTACTTATCTCCCTGGACAATACCTGGGATACTGTCCGTCACCAACGTGCACAATCTGGCCACATTTTGCACATTCAGACACCTAATTTTTGTCAGCAGACCTGTGTGGCTCCATCTCCCATGTACCAGAATATTAATAAAGCAAGCTCACAGGAATCTGAGTATCAGTTTGCTAAGGTAAAGAACAAGGATTGGCTCACCTTAAAGGCCGAAGCAGAGCCACCATGGACAGGAGCCTTTTCAACTCTATATTTAAAAGTTTCAAGAGTTTTGATTTACTCAATCTCGTCCTCATTTTCTGACTTTTGTTGTGTTGTATTTACACTGTCAATTATTTTACTAATTGACTGGCGTAAATGTGATCTTTGTAGTTTTTCGGCCATATTTCCATACTTAGTACATTTGCTATACCACCGGTCTCTGAAATTCAGGCACTTCTTTTCTGAACGTCTTATTTAGATTAACCTCTTAGTAGGCTAGAGTTCATCACTACTGGCATTGTTAGGAAGCAGGCCAGCTACATGTGGTTGTCCAGGCTGTGCACAGTACAGTTTGGCCCTTTATAGGGAATATTTTCACTATAATGGAAAAGCTCATGGTTGTCAAATATTTTACAGAATAAGACTTTATATTCACTGCAGAAGTGCCACAGAGGTAGGGGTGGATCTGCCAGGAAGTGCCCATAGGGCTTGTATTCTTAAGTCTTTCCTTCTTTGAAAATGTTTTTTGTCTTTCTATTCAATGGATAACTCTGTTGCAGGTTGTGCTTCTTTTCTCACAACTTTAAAGACATTTTCTTTTGCCCGCACCCAGTCCTACTTCAAAATTTTAAGTCACTGGATTTTATCATTATGGAGTTTTCAGTGCATGGGGCCAGTGCTTTACCCATTAAGTAGGATTTCTTTCTTTTTTCCTTCCATACCTCCCTCCCTCCCTCCCTCCCTTCCTCCCTCCCTCCCTTCCTCCCTCCCTCCCTTCCTTCCTTCCCTCTCTCGTCCCTCCCTCCCTCCCTTCTTTCCTTCCTTCCTTCCTTCCTTCCTCTCTTTCTTTCTTTCTCCCCTCCCTCTCGCCCCTCCCCTTTCCTCCCCTTTCCTTCTTTCTCAGGGGTTATGCATACATAACCCAGGGATCTTTTTGTTTGATGATGATGTCTCTCCCATCTTTACACTTGTAAGTCAATTTGGTCTATGACCCATCCCACTTCCAGGGCTTTAACCCCTTTGTGTTCATGAACTGCTCTCCCAGTTCACCACACAGCCCCAAATAATGTCCAGTCCCAGTGACTCCTGCCTCCCCAAGAATCTGAGTAAGCAGGTGAGATTTTCCATTCCTGAGGATGTTTCCTCACCTTTTTCCTGAGTTAACCCAATCACGAGTTCTATCAGTTCTCTCCAGATTACAGAGATATCTGGGAGTCTCCAGAGTCAGCCAACTCCACTTCCTGAGTGCTTTGTGGTAGTGCTGGCTTAGCAACAAGTCTGAGTCATGCTGGAATCTGCCAGGAAACTCTCTCTTGAGTAACTTTCCAAAGTTTATGCCACATACCTTTACCCTTTTTCTTCTTTGGTTGCAACAAAAATTTTGGCTGGTTTTGACTTTGGAATTCATTCCATTAAGCACTGGGAGACTATAACCCTGCTTCCCTCTGACACCTTTACTCAGAAATACTTTTTTCTTAAATCCAACATATATTTATTGGGATGGTTTCCCAATCATTCAAGCAAGGTACTTTTACTGTTGCTTCCCCCTGAAGGAACATCCTTCTGTAAGCCTGGCTTTGCCCCTGTAGGCTGGCAGAGGCCAGGAAAGCAACAACACACAGGACTACTGTTGTGCATCTCTGAACAATGCAATGCGGTCATTCCATAGCATCTCCTGGGCATTTCACATTCATGGAGCGGGAATTGGGCTCTGCTCTTGTGTTTGCTTGTCTCTCTTCTTGGGAGGGAGGAAGGTGATCCTTTGCAAGAGGCATGTTCTCGTGTGCAGGCCACTACCACCAGAAAAGGAGAAATATTTTTATTGGCATGTTCACTTGCACAATTGCATATATAAACCTTTAAGCAAGTATGTATTTGTGGCCACAGAGATATAGCAAAAACGATGTTCACCAAAATGTGAACACGTGTCCAGGGGCAAGCAGTGTTGTACTAAGCCTGAGCCTCACTGGGAATTCCAGCTTCACTCCCTACCAAGGGGTCTGTAACTTGTTAGGCAGCATGATGAAGCCAAGAGATCCCTTTGACAATGTTTTTAAATGTCTAAGATAAAATACATGGGATTATAAAACTAGTTATATTAAAATAAAGTTATCAAAATCTTTTTAAAATGTGATGATAAAGTAATATACACATCACAGGATCAAGGAGCAGATCTAATAACACCTGCCATTTCAAAGCAGTGATGAGCATAAGCAATATTTGGCAAGATCTGCAGCAGTTGTCGTGTGATATGAAAATAGGTACTGTACGTGATTTCCTCTGGTGAAAAAGTTGGAGTTACTGCCAATGCTACCATAGCTTATTGCTTGCATTTACAATTGAAGAAATACAAAACGTCAGTTTAGAGGTCAGTGAAAATAAAGTTCTCATCCAAGTTCTCAGACCCCAGAATTCTATTTATAGGCTCCTGGCTAAGAAGGTCTGATGTGACCAGTTCCACAGCTTTGGGAACTTCTCTCAACTGTAGTTCCTCATCAGAAAAATGGGGGTCACCATAGTAACTATCTCGGATTAATTGTGAGACATAATTGTGAAATATGTCAATCATTTACTGTAGTAAGTGAATATTCAATAAATAAGGAGGACAGATGAGTACAGTTGGCCCCTATATCTGTGGTCCATGGATTTACTGAAAAAAATTATTGAAAAATTTATTGAAAAAATTTATTTGAAAAAATATTTATTGAAAATCCATATTTTTCAATAAATTTATAAATAAAAAATTATATTTATATTGGAAAACATTTATTGAAAAAATTCAGGAAAAAAAACTGCCTCTGTACTGAACTTACACAGACTTTTTTGTCATTATTCCCTAAATGATACAAGGTGACAACTATTTACGTAGTATTTACACAGTACTAGGTATTGTAAGCAATCTAGAAATAAGGTAAAGTATACAAGGGGTTATATGCAAATACTGTGCTATTTTATATCAAGGACTTGAATATCGGCAGATTGTGGTATGCAAGGGGTCCCAGAATCAATCCTCCACAGATATCAAGGGACAACTGTATTTATATTTCATGTTCTTCACACTTTTAAGTGTTGTATTAATTAGCTATGGAAGAAACACTATATGAACATTTATTATTTGTATAATCATACAACAATAAAGTTATTTTCATTTTGGAAATACCCTGAATTTTACCATGAATAATGTGCTCCCATGTATAACGTGTACCAACATTTTTGGGCCCAAACTTTCAGGAAAAATAAATCTTTTAATTTTTGAAGGTGGGTGGGAGTGGCCGGGCAGTGGTGTCCCCTACTCTCATGATAGGCACAAGACCTAGAGCAGGTCACTGTGGGAAGGTTGTTGAGAGGAAGACCAGGCAGCTGGTAAGAGTGGTCCAGGTGACTTAAATACCTGACCTCCCCTAGCTGTCCCCTCCCAGCCTACCCTTCCTCCCACATCCTCTCTTTTCCTATTCCCACCCATGTCCATCAGTGGGAACATGGCCACAGCTATTCTGCTGAGAACCCCAGGGGGCTTCTTTCCTGGGAAGCTGGTGTGAGGCACCAGGACTGACCCTGTTTGCCCTGGGCTCCTGATCTCTGCCCTTTCCAGGATGTCTCATCTCTCACACAGCTGGCCCCGTCCTGAGGTCCCTAGGACACTATGCTTGAGAAAGAAGCCTTCCCTAATGATACCCCAGTGAAAAACCATGCATTTACATTTCTGCTTAGTGACTAGACTGTGACCTTGAACCATCATCCAAATCGTGGGCACTCAGTAAGGTCAGAATGAATGACCTTTTCTAAACACGCAAATCCTACAAATCACCCAGGGGGCAGATTAAAATGAGACTCCTGAACCACACCCAAACACACTGAATTAACCCACCAGGAGAAAGACTTGGTGTCCATTCTGTCAACAAGCACCCTAGATGACTCTTCCTACCAGCAAGTTTGGGAAATTATATCAACTCAACACCCCGCCCGTTCAGATAAGTCATAGGCTCGAAATTACAATCTCTGGGCTCAGGTAACCCAGAGCTTTTGATGGTTAGATTATAAATATGTTAGGCTTGTTTCTCAGGCGAACACACAGCTACACAACTCTGCCATGAACATACCTGTGTCCTAATAAAAAATCACATACAAAACCAGGCAGCTTCCAGATTTGTTAGTTCACTGACCCTTGATGTAGGCTACAACTGTTCTTGCAAACTTTTCCCTAATCTTCAGCACCAGGAAACAGCCATTTCTCTGCAAAGGGTATCATTAAAAAAGCTGCTAAAACGTAAAAGCTACACAAAAATGCTACAAATTTCTTTGCACATCAAGGATGCAGGCTTGTTTTCAAAGCTAATTGTAATTGTATCATTTTCATACAGTTTTAGAATAAGTGGAGTTTCCGCTTCCTATTTGAGTTTTCGATTACATCTAAGGACGTATCTGTTAGTCCTATTATAAGGATATCTGTAGCATGCACATGAGGTGGTAAATATCTTCAATTTAATGGTTTATGGTCTTCATTTTACCTGAATGAGCAAGTGGGATATCAAAGCAGACTAGCATCCCTGAGGTAAGATGTGAGAAGGAAGGATTATTAAAGCAATAGCTTACAAAGAACTGTGAACTATTTGGAAAACAAAAGCACCCCGAGAGAGGAAGAGCATTCTAAACTGATTTCATACACATGGCTCACCCCCCAGGAAAAAGTTTCAGTGACAACCATAATATTGTCAAATTAATTTTTCCCAGAATCACATATGTCCAGAGAAAAGAGACCATTGCACATAGACTAATTTGACAAGAAAAAAAGCTCCTTTCTAAGCTACAGGTCTCTTTACAGTTTGGTGATGTTTCACCTTTCCCACCTTCCTCAAAAATATAGAGAGGGAGACAGAGAGATGGTTATAGGTACATTGGTTTGTGAATGTTAAGCTTAGGGGATCCCTCTAGATTATGAGGACAAAGCGTGTTTATGTAATAGCGGTATAACCCAAAGTTCACTTTGTTTTCAAGTCTTAAGACATTAGATAATTTATTTCTACAAAAAGGAAAAAAAAAAAAAGCAGTGTTGTTGAGTGTCTTAGGTACATTGTTTATGCTACTCCGTGGATTTCAAGGGTTATACAATACTGTGAAAATTCAATAATAATGATGTTGTAAGATTTTATTATGAAATAACAAAAAAAATTCAAACCTTGTGCCAATACTTCTCCATGATATTCTGGAGTTAAAAAGTGATCATTGACAGCCACCTAGGAGAAGGTGGCAGCTATTTATCAGGAAGTAAATTGTTTATTTAGAAAAAATGAATCTTTAAAACCAAAATAAATTACTCATCCATTTATTTCTATTTTTGTCTTTCCTGCCACCACCAGGTACATGTAAGAGAAAGAAATATAGAATTCCAATATTGTTACAAGGGAACTCATTTTTCATTTTGTCAAGGGGTTGCCTCCTCCCCCAGTTGTGATAGGATTTTTTGATGATTGTACATTTCTATGAATAGAAAAAAAAAAAAAAAAACAGCTTCCATGTTCATCAGTAATTCATTGAGGTTGTTTTTGAAACAATTCAAGTTCAGTTTTTCCCCTATGCAAATGACATATGAACTGCCCTTAGAAGTGAAAGAAACAAAAACAAATACTATTAATACTTTGTAATGCAGCTAACCAAGCGATTAAGACAGTGGGAAGACAATTGAGCCAAGGATCAAGGCCTTTGGACACTGTGTCAGGTGTCACTGCAAGATCTGAGACCTACACACACTACTAAACCTCCCCCACCCCAACTGCTTCCTCGCCATCGAGGTGCTTATCACAGGACTCCGTACTTCTCCGAGGGATCGGCGTTTTGAAAATGAAGTGATATATATAAAAAATGTTTGGAAGAGTAGACTGCAGCTTTGTTTGCTCTCTTACATTATCATACTGAATTTAGAATTATTATTCATTGTGATTTCCTCAATATGGTTCTCTTTTTTTATATTTCTGATTGATATAAGGATACAAATGATTAGGTTACATTTGTTAGGTACAGTCCAAGTTGTAGTTGAGCCCTTCACCGAGGAAGTGTGCCATATACCCAATACATTGTTTCTGTTGTTTCTAGTGAGAGCGCACCAATTCCCTCCCACCTCCCCCCACTTGAATGTAGTTGTCTTTTTCTCTTGTGTGGGTGTGTAGTTGCTCATCTGCTGGTTTCATATTATTATTGAGTACAGTTGGATACTTGTTTTTCCATTCTTATAACTCTTTATTTAGGAAGATGTTCTCCTAATCCATTCAGGTCAATACAAAGCTGTAAGTCTCCACCTTTTTCTTTTTTTTTTTTTTTTGGTTATTAAAATGCAAGTTGATGGGCACTTGGGTTGCTTCCACATCTTGGCAATTGTGAATTGAGCTGTGAGAAACGCTCTAATGCAAATGTCCTTACTGTGAAATGATCTTTTTTTTTCTTCTGGGTAGTTACCTAGTAATGCTTCTCTTCATAGAGTGAGAGAGAGCTTCTGGAGTATCTTCTTAAAAGGATAGTAATCCTGTGAATCAGCACAGAGGCCCTTTCTCTTAATATGTGCATCATTAACAAAAGTCTTGGCTACACAAAAATCAAGAAACATAAAATCCATGTGGATGGAAAGAAATGAAGCCCTCCCAGCAACACTGATAAGCCGAGCAAGTTGAAACTTGCATGGTGAATCAGAAAGGACACTATTGACTGTTTCTTGGAAGTGAAATAATGAACCATAACCCAGTCTGTCTCAGACTTTCATAGTGACCCAAGTACATCCACCTCAGGGGTTAGGACTTCAACACACACACTTGGTAGGGACAAAATTCAGTCATTAGCACCCAGGATGATCTTCCATCTCAAGATCCTTAATTTAGTCACATCTGCAAATATCCTTTTTTCCACAGTGTAACTAACATTCATTGTTCCCAGGGATTAAGACATAGATGTCTTTTGGTGGACTATCTTTCAGTATACCACACCAAGGATGCAAAATGAATTGCTAAAGCTACTCATGCATACTCAAGTGTACTCAAACCATGATTTATGCCAATGTGGGGTAGTTGCTCAAAATTAATGAACAAGGTAAAATGAAGTTGGAATTTATGATGATTCCTATGGCTTATATAATTATGCATTGTTATAAGAAATCTCAATAGAAATATGCCCAAACCCTAGTCTATAAACCAGAAGTTGATTAGTTGTGTTGATGAAAAAGCCTTCCATTCCAGATGGACAAATCATGTGCTCTATTTCATTTATTTACTTCTTTGTTATTTATTTATTTAAGACCTCCCCAATGGTTGTGACAGCTATTCTTTTAAACAGTCACTCCCATGAATGAATTTGCAATGCAACTTGATTTAAAGCGAACTTTTCAGAAAGGCTTTTGAGAAAGTTTTTGTGTACCTTTGCTTTAGAATTTACTCTCTATGATGTAGAGATAGCAGCAGCTGACAGGTATTAAGCATGGACTACAGGGCAAGCACTGCACCAGGAGTTGTACGTGCAACTTCTCATCCACGGGCCCACAAGGCAGATGCTATTATTATCCTTAATTAACTGATGAGTGGCCTAGGGCTTGGAGAGGTAAGGAATTTGTCTAAAAATGAGCAAGGAAAAAGCGAACAGGGATGCAAGCCCCATCATTTTGATTCCAGAGCTCC
Source organism: Loris lydekkerianus (assembly GCA_963574355.1). NCBI lineage: Eukaryota > Metazoa > Chordata > Mammalia > Primates > Lorisidae > Loris > Loris lydekkerianus. Next base: position 22,177 of record CAUYPK010081662.1, read on the forward strand.
TCCTCTAAGACACCATTTGATAGTCCCTGGAAAATATGATTTTTATAAAATGTGCTATGAAGATAAATTGTTTAAAAAGTTTACAGCAGAGTCAAAGACCTTTAGTGTCGTAGACTATCATGTTACCAACCGTATTAGTCAGTGTTCTCCTGAGAAACAGCACCAGGAGAGAGAGAGAGAGTGTGTGTGTGTGTGTGTGTATGTGTGTGTGTACAGAAAATAATGATTAATTGATTTTCAGCAATTGGCTCACAAAACAAGGGGCTGACAAGCTCAAAATCTGGAGACCCAAGGTAGAGGTGATATTGTCACTCAAATCTGAGGCAGAATCCCTTCTTCCTTGGGGCTTCCATCTTTTTCTTAAACCTCCACCTAATCCAATAGGCTCACCCCCAGTATGGAGGACAATTTGCTTTACTCAAAGTATACAGACTTAAATGTTAATCTCATTTTAAAAAAAACCTTTGTAGCAATATCTACACTGGTGGTTAGTCAAATATTTAGGCATTGTGTCCTAGCCAAGTTGACTTAACTCATGAAATTAAACACCATAAATTCTTCCCCTTTCAACTTGGCATTGACTACACTTTAAAGAATAATCTCCAAATAAAGACAATAACAAGATCATACGTTTGCCTAACATGACACAACTATCCTGCATATAACGGAAAACACACTAAACCCGTCCTCAGAGGAAGATGCAGAGTCTTGGCTGGTATATTCACTCTTCTCCTTGCTATCTTTAACTGCAATACTATGGTGTAAAGTTACAGTTTATGTTAATTATAAAGGGATAAGAGAAGGAAGGAAACAAAAAGATTTGTCCTGTGTGGGCACACACACACATAACAAAGAAAATTAGAGTCCTTGTATCTGCAACTGATCACGAGGCCATAGCTGTTATCTTCTTTCCCTGTATTCCCTTTCCCCTCAGCAAGTACCCCAGTGGGTTGTGATTATTTACTTCATGAGGTCACCCCAAATCTTCATTCCTAAAGGGCCTGGGACACTAGTAGTCCTGCTGGGATTTGGTTGTTGTGGTTTTCCTTTGACTTTTACTCACCAGGCATATTAGCACTAAGAGACACGCTAGCTAGCGGATCTCTGCTACTCCTGAGATACTCTGTTACCTTCAGGGTGGAGTAGTAGTCCAGTTCCCCTTGGTAAGCAAGGTCAGTTGATCTCCAAAACTCCCTTCTTTGCCTGTTGATTCAGAAGCATGAATGAGCCCAAAGTGGCCAGGGGGCAGTCTGAACTTCAAGTTTAATGAAATCATTGTTCTGTCTTCTGGTGGAAGCATTCTTCCCTTTGGAACTAAGACTTTCAGTTCAGCAGAGCATAAGGTTGCAGTGACAGGAAGCAAAAATGTTACTATTAGATAGCAGGGCAAATAGTGAATGGTGACACTTCCAGTTCCACCCCTTGATTCCATTGTAACAGGGGGGACAGGGAGATCTTTGGAATATATTGAGCTGCAACACTATCATTTCTACAAACTAAGCACCTTTCACTGGCTTTAGAATTTAGTCCTCTGCAGAATTGTTCCTGGCCAGGATACACCTCTGTCTGTTGCCGAGGGAAAATAGATGTCGTGGTGCAAGAGTCCAGTGGAGCGCAGGCCACTGCTCAACGTTCCTCCCACATACATGCAGTTTTTTTGACTGGTGATAATAAGAACTACACAAGGGAAGGTGACATAAGTGAGCTATTGCACAGCCTCCATCGTAACTGAGCCTGATGGCAGATGGCATCGGGCACACACAGAGAGGCAAGGGCCCCAGTTGCTGCTTCTGTTTGCTCTATCAACACGACTCTTGGAAAATAAGTCATTTCCCAAGTACTTAAATCTTAGCCGTGCTTTGGCTTTTTGATATAAATAGTGAAACCATTTGGCATTCTGACTAAGGCACTCCTTCGTTTCCTTCCTCTCTTTGTTAGGTTAGCATAAATTGGGGATCAAATTCCCAATTGGAGAAAGAATGGAAGATGAGCAAGGGGGGGTCAGTATTCTTAGTTTTTCCAAGGACAGTAGTCTTAGTGTTTGTCAACAGATTGTGTGCTGTGCCCATATTTGATATTTTGTGTAGTATGACCTAGAATAAAGAAATATTGCAATAGTTAATCAGAAAGGTTTAACCCTTTTTATTCTGACAAAAAAGAAATAAAGGAAAAAAGAGGAAGAGGAGAAATAAGGGAGGTGAGAGAAGATAGAGCAATAATTGGGGAGTTCAAATATATTTGAGAAAGCTCTGGTTTCTCCAACCAATTTATACTAGTTCAGTAAACTCAGAAACTGAACTTTTGCCTTTTTATTGCATTCACAATAATAAAAATGATCTTGTTAGTTTCATGAGAGCCAAAATTAGGAAGTCAAACATCAACTTGTTTGTGTTGGTTTTTTCATGGAGCCAGGTCTGTCTGGTTTTCTTGGCCTGAATAGCAATTGGCTGAGGCCCAGGGGCAATAGATCAGGACCAGGCAGAGCCCTCGTCACAGGGTCCTAAACAGGCCACAGCTTACAGTGTGCTCAGTGCTGACCAACATCCCCTCCTGCTGTGCCCAACAACTGCACTCCCAGCCTCGAGGTGTGGTCCCCAGCCCTCTGAGAAGCACCCAGCTGCCGAGAGAAAGGCTGTGTGGTCATTGCTGAGCAGGACCCAGGACATGCAGCAGAGTGGCTATTTCCCTTCCAAGCTTGTTGCCAAAGGGGCCCCATATAAAGTGGGACTCAAGAGACCGTGGACTCCCCTTCTAATCATCCCTCACTATAGCAGCATTACATTTAATTAATGATTCACTATTTATTTATTTATTTTTTTATTGTTAAATTGTAGCTGTGTACGTTAGTGCAATCAAGGGGTACCATGTGCTGGTTTCATATACAATCTGAAATATTCTCATCAAACAATGATTCACTCTTAATCTAGTCACTCATGGGTCTCTAAACTACTCTGGTGTCCAGGACCTCTAAACTGGTCATCTGCTTCCATTTTAAATAGTAATGTACTTATTTGTTCTTTCTTGATCTAGCAAACAGGGATAGATGTAGGGGGTGCTTCATATTATACGTGTATTTTATTTCACAGAGTAGGGAAGTGTAGAAACAAAAGACTCTTTGTCTTATATAGCAAAAATTATTCAGGACATTTTTCAGTCCTCGCACGCTTGGGAACAGGTCATGTAAAAGGGATTTAGTGTCCTTTGATCTCTGTGCTTTTCACAGAGCTTCCCACAGCACCACATTGACATGGAAAGCCTGGAGGTTTACCACCTCTGTCACCCTTTGGAGCTACTATCAGGAGGGTCCCAGGAAGAATTTGCCATTTTCAGTGGAAAATAAGTGGCATTACTAATTATGATGACTTTGTACTTTGAATCCAGATTTGCTACACTCTTCGTAATAGTAAGACACCACCTGCTTAAGTGGTAAAGATGTTTTAATTCATTCATTTAACAGATATGAAGAGCATTTTAAGAGGTTCATTCTCTTTGAAAGATGGATCAAACTCTTGAACTCATAGCATTCTATATGTGTTTGTAAATAAACTTAAGATGAACAAAAAAATTATTCAGAACAGTTTTTCCAAACTTAATTAAAAGTCTAGTTTTTTTCCAGGCATAACTTGCTTGCTGGAATTACCAGGCCAGTCTCCCTGTATGGAAATTCTTCCTGCAGTATTTTAGCCCACATTTACCAGCCTGTTACATGACCTTGAAAATGACCAGTCACTGCCATTTACTTATCCATGGTCACATTCAACAACTGTTAAATTTATGGATTTCCAAACTACTCTCAGAAGTTTTCTGCAAAAGTGTTAAAAATATGAGAAAGCTTAATTACATCTGCATCTTTTTTAAAAAATCAAGCAGGAAATAAATCATTACTGTGGCCACATATCCTTTATAAATGTGAAATAACTCCATGTCAAAAGCCATGTCTAAGAATATTTAGAAATATCCTTGAGTTAATTTCTGTGCAGCCTTCTTATGCAGTTCAGGCACCAGTTTCTACTCTTAACACTACCTTGTTTCCAAATAGTATGCCTCTTTCAAGGGCAGACTCAGATCCATAGTGCCCCAAAAGACAACATGTGGTTTGAAGTTAACAATAACGCCATCCTTGAGCTATGATGTGACATATTTGATATTTCCTTCCTCCATCCATCATGGATCACCTTGGGAACAGCTGAGGGCTTGAAAGCATTTACCTTCACTCATCTCTGGTACATGAGAAGCCATCAAGGGCAGTGTTCTATCAGCCTACAAAGCTTCTCTCAAGAAAAACAAGTGTTTGATATAGGAATGCAAGTTCATAAGGCAGATAATAAAAGTCAGCAGTAGGGGCCTACAGATGTGTATAAAAAGAGAGGAAAGAGAAAGAAAGAGAAGACAGCAAAACACATGCTGACTCAATTTAGATAAGAATTATTTTTTGATCATCAGGTTCTTCAGTCCCCTTTCCTCCCAGCCATTGAGAAGTTTTCTTTACTTATATCTTTTTCCTTTCTAATTTGACCTGATTTTCTCTCCCCTTCCAAATGTATTTTCTCAGAGCTTCCTTCCTTGGCCCTCCAAGTTAGATCTAGATCTCTCCTTGTTTCCTCAGATAACTCCAGTAGTATTACCCCAAGTCTCATTCCCCTGAATCTCCCCTTTTCTAAGAGACCTCATGAACCACTCTTTTTCAGTCTTTTCTTAGCCTCTCATGAGTGACAAGAGTTTCTTTTTTCCACTGAATCTTTTTTTAGATGTAGAAACTGTTGTACATCTGCTTTTAAGAGCCAAAAAAAGTCTTATGTTTCCATTATTCATTAAATCAACAATTAGTTCTCATCATTAGTAAGCACACGCCAAGACATTTATCAAAAAAATGACCAAAGTCCAACATCAGGAACCTTACAAAAGCTGTATTACATAAAGGCTATGCCACAAAGGGACCCTTTTCACGTGCACTTCCCAGGAAATAGGAAAAACACCAGGCCCGTCATACAGAAGTAGTTGGGACGTGTGTGTAATAAAAGGAGAGCTTAAGTCAGGGTCCCTTCATGATGCACTTTGTGCCTTTCCAAAGACAGCCCATGCTTTTCTCTGCTGCCCTGGAGAAATGGCCCTCTTTCTCACATTGTCTAGTTGATATATTTTTTATAAATATATAAAAATTGTACTTTGAAATGAGTTTCAAACCATATGGTTTTTCACTTGTGTAGTTTGGGGTTTCTTGAAGTCATTAGTTTATTAAACTTCAACTTAGATGTTTAGAAGCCAAAAATAAAATGAAAATTTGATCTATCCTTAACCAATGTGCTGAATGCCACATTAACCAAATAGTAATCACACTGATGGGCCAGCTGTCTAAGAGCTGGGTTTAACTCCTGAATGGACATTAACTCCTGGCTGTGCAGGCTCACTACCAGTCTTCTGTACAAGGGCTTGTGTCTTGGTCAGATTGTTTTAGGCAACATTCAGGGACTTTTTTCAAAGAAGACCTATCAAGAAGGAAAAAGGCAGAGGCACAGTAACCAGTGTGTGTAGTGTGGTAGATTAATACTAGGTGCATCCTTTCTCAGCTTCTCAAAGCTACCTGTTAGGTGAAATGCAGACAAAAGTGTGCCTGCAGCTTACAACACACAGGATACTCTGATGGGCTACAGTTGGCAGAAAGGAAGACACAAAGTTCATGTCAGATTGCAGCCTCTACCCTCCAGTGGGAGACAGCAAGCCTCTGCTTACCCTGGGCTTATCTGTAACACAGAGGTAGCTTCAGTGGTCACAGGGCCTTCCACAGAAATTCCGATTCTTTTTGCTTGAGGATCCAGGAATAAGTATTTCTTTGCAATTAAACAGCCTAGACTGTACAAAATCATTAGTTCATTGGTTTTCAAAATAAATGCTCTACAAGATAAACCCAGCATCCAGAAATGAGGGGTCATTCTTTTAGGTATCCCTGATTAAATTTTCTTTTCTTTTTTTTTTTTTTTTTTTTTCAGCTAAGCCAAAATAAAGGAAAAAATAAAATGTGTTTTACTTTTTAAAAACAAATCAAAACTTTTTGTCACTATTTATGGCATTTAATATTTATCCTATAAGGCTTGCCTGACTACTCTCTTTTGGGACTTGTATATGAAATGAGAACTTTCTCTAACAACTACTAATAAATCCCCCTGGGTGATTTCCAAGATGCCTCTGTCCTATAAAATCCCATGCTATCTGTCTTCTGAACAATTTTTGTCTGTATGAATTAAACACAAAGGCACTGAAAGCAAAGTATGTGTCATCGTGTTAAAGCTATGTCTGAAGAAAACACCTGCGTAGTGGATTTATCACTCTCTGATGGATCCATGCCCCAAAATGGGATGATCCTTTTAAGTGGAATATTAAGGTATTTTGTCTTATAATGGCAAAGACTTTAGCTTTACAAAATTTAATATTATGTTCTTAGTCATATTGACCGAGTCGAGATATGGGATCCAAAATCAGAAATTGAGATTCTCCAAGATTTATGTTCTTTAATCCTCTACGTTGGTGCCCTGTGTCAGATCCTTTCCTGTCCCTACCACTACATTGTTCCAGTTGCCAAATCCTGTCCACCCTGTTTATGAAACCTCCTACCCCAATCCACCAGGCAGCCATCCAAGTCTTCATTCTTCAGCCTCCTTACAAATTCATCATCCTTTACCCTCCTCTGACCCCAGGTTTGAAGATGACTTTTAGAGTCAGTGATTATAGATTGATACAACTTCCTTTTCAGTGGATTTTAATCTTCTAGAAATTATATTTTATTTCTAGGTTAAAACTAATATCACTGGTACAGGATGATTTTTTTTATTATTTTCCTTTCATTAGTCTAAAATTTTTCCATAATTAAATGTATTTATCCATAATTAAATGTATAAAATAAAACAAATAGCAAATGGTACTTACTGATGTCTATACTGTGGCAGGCTCTGTGCTTGATACTGATCAAACAAGATATAACCCCACAGTCAAAAGATGACTTGGAAAAGATAACTTAATCTATGATTATGTCAGAATGTTGTAAGATATATTAGAGAATTATAATTTTAAGTTAAATTCAATAATAATAACAACAATGAAGCAAATATGAGTTGAATGGTTGCTTCAAAATAAGAACTATGATGAGTGTGTTATATGCTTTATCTAATTAAGTCTTTATAACCCTTACTAGGTCATTAAATAAGAAATGTCCTACTTCAAATCAAACTTTAGTTTATTGTATCTCAAATAAGAAGAAGTGCAATTAATCAAAGTTTGTGCCTAAACTATCATCACATTAATAAATCCCCCTGGGTGACTTCCAAGATGGCTCTTTCATATAAAATCCCATGCTATCTATCTTCGGAACAATTTTTGCCTGTATAAATTAAACACAAAGGCATTGAAAGCAAAGTATGTGTCATCATGCTAAAGGTATGTCTGAAGAAAACACCTGTGTGGTGGATTTATCACTCTCTCTGATGTTCCATGCCCCAAAAAGGGATGATCCATTTAAATGGATCTTTGCCATCTTAACGGTTGCTTGTTTATGTCAGCAGCAAAGAAGCCTGGAGAGCAAGTGGGGATGAAATTGAAAAAGGAATTTTTCACAGCTTATTGAAAATTGAATATTTTTCCTTGCAAGAAGTGGTCCAAAGCCTGGAAGAAATGTAGTCAGTTGGTGCAAGGTCTGGTGATACAGAGGATGACAGAAGTTTGCACATCCAGCTTCTATAGTTTGAGCAGCATTGTTTGTGGGACATTTGGTCAAGCATTGTCTTGCAAGAGGTTTGGCCTATCTCTGTCTCAGCTGGTGTAAAGGCAAGCATCGTCTTGCCATGCATTTGGTTGTAGTAGACGTCTGCTATCATTGATTGACCACGTTTGATGAAGCTGTACTTACCACCACTGGGCCATCAAACAGACACCATTAACTTTTTTTTTTTTATGAATATTCAGTTTTGGACTACATTTCAGCACTTCATCTTTTAGCCAACCCTAGTGCCAAATACTTGTGATTGTCAAAAAGAATCCATTTTTGATCACACACAAAAGTATGGTGTAGAAATAGTTCAACTTTATGTTGTGACAGCAAAGAAAGGCAAGCTTTGAGACCATTTCATTTCTGACCTTCATTTAATTCATCAGCTGGAATAGTAATGTCAAACCTTGCTGCTCATTCATGCATAAGTTGAGATGGAGTCGCTTCCGCTACAGCTTTCAGTTCATCATTATCCCCTTTGGTCTGAGGTCACCTACGTGGCTCAATTTCAAGAGTAAAAATCACCAGAAAGGAACTTCTCAAACCATCACATACTGTGCTTTCCTTAGCCACGTCCTTCCCAAACACTTCGTTGATATTTTGAGCTGTCTGTGTGCGCTGGTTCATGATGGAATTCATATCCACAGTTTTACAAAATTGCTCTAAAAATGTTTTGAAAGATAACCATAAGCTAAAGCAGGGGTGGTGAACAAGTTCGACTATGCGCTCGGAGATCGCTCGTCAGAGGTCCCTCCTCAGAAGCAGCATAACAAAATCCAAACTTGGCAAAGAGCCACAGTATACAAAATAATGATAAGAGGCAAAGAGCCGAAATTCATTATGGCCAGGAGCCGCATGCGGCTCTAGCCGCGTGTTCACCACCCCTGGCCTAGTCTGTCTCTGGAGGTTGGTGAATAAAATAAAATGATGAATATATACACACCTGGGTAAGAGTCATATGGTTTACAAATACCTATTAATTATGATTGTTATTAAAATGAATGGGGCCTCTATTCTGAGCGAACCAGTTCTCCCCGTCTTTTGTCCAGTGAGCTCTCTGGCAGAAGTCAGCAGGCAGCAGAGAGGCTGGGGCTTCCAAGGGGCCAGAGGGAAGCAGGACAATCTTGGATCATGGTGTGGGGACCTGAGGACACGCAGGGAACAGTTGAGGAGGCTGAACGTGTCAAAATGGCAGGTGGCTGGCTGGAGGTGGCTCCAGGCAGGGCTGACGGTGGGATGCCAAGTTAAATGGGAGAACCAGGGAAGAGGAAGAAATGAGAGTTTTCTGTGTGGATTCTCTGAGGAGTGGGAAGAGCTGAAGCTTTTCCAGAGGCTTCTCTTCACATAATTAAAAGGATTTCTGGCAAGTGTGGTCTCTTGATGTCAGTGAAGCAACAAGCATCCTCTGAAGCATATTCTTTGAGCTCAGAGGTCCAAATTAGAAGCAACAAGCATCCTCTGAAGCATATTCTCTGAGCTCAGAGGTGCAAATTAGAGACCCGTGGGCTCATTTGCTGGAATAGTGTTTACACGTTTTTAAATTAGTAGCATTCCATAATAGGAAGAATTCACAAAGGGGTCTGGATATCCTGCTTTTCTTAAAACTGAAACATCAAACAATCTTGGGTTCACATTTCTACAGAGTAACCCCTGGTTTGGGCTATCTAAAATGGCTTGCTTAATTCATTTATCCCGGCCCCAAAGGCATCTGAGTAACTGTCCGGTACCATGTGATTCCTATCCCAGGTGATTTTCTGGGGTACAAGAGGTTTGTGCTTAAAATCTCCCCCACCCACATCATCTAGATGGCCTCATGCCTGAGTGCCACCAGAAGAACACCAGCAGGAACTTTGTTTATGCTTGCAGCATGTATGGGGTTCCTTTCCTGGGTGGATTTTATTCCAGCTATGAATGTTTCAGCCTTTTCATGTTCACCATATTTAGAGAATTTCTTTCTTATGAGTCCTCTGATGAACAGGAAAAAATGCATTTGGGGTAAAATAGCATCTTCACATATATCCTATGGTATGGTTTCTGCCATCCCTTGTGGGGGTGCTTTACAGTACCCCCTTTTGATACTGATGGGCTATGTCTATTTAAAAAGTCAGGATGGGCCAAGCATGAACTAACTTCTGCATGTTGTCTTTGGAAAAAAACAACTTGGTGATGGTGATTGAAGAGTTTTACTTTGTTAGCAATGTAAGTAGAACACAGATTTTAGTTTGTTTTTTATCAATGCACTACTTCTAAAAGCAACTTGAAACAACCAACAACATAACTTAAGGTATAAAACCATGAGGCCATATAAATGGGAGAACGATTTGATAAATACAAATATCCCCACCGGACAGAGAAATGCATGGTCCTGACTGTGTGGGGGTTGGCTCTGAGTTTAAACTATTTGACATGAAACCGAATGAGAAACCTGTGATCCGTGTGGTCCAGGCTCTGAGCAGGGTCACTTTAAACAGCTTTTCCACAGAAACCAACATAAAAAAAACTTCATTCTTTCCCCTCAAAACAGGAACAAAACTTCACTTTTTCTTTGCTACACTTTTCTCATGCCCCACATTCCAACAACTCTTCTCGTGGTTGCTCTCCCAACCTAGATCTCTCCATCTCTCTCCTTCACCAGCCTTGACTCCCTCGGCTCCGTCCAGTTTTTATCACACAGGCTGTCTTAACCTCTCTTTTTATGATTGACTCCTGAAAGTGTACAAAAGTGTCTTGCAGAGAAAGGATCTTCCCTAAGAAGGGAGGGCACTGTGCTGGCAATGATAAGGTTCTCTTTGGAGTCCAAGGAAGAGATGAAGTCCACAAACACTCGCACAACACTATGCCTTATTCTGTCCATGCATCCTGCGAACATTTGAATGCCTGTTATGGCCAGGATCTGTGCTAGAACCTGGGACAACAAAAGTGAACCAGGCAGGCCTCCGCTCTGCTTCCTGTTAGCACAGTGGGGTGTGGACAAGAGTGGAAACGCCCTCCACCGCTGCAACTGATAGTGACCTCAGTGCTGACACCTCCAGGTGAATGGGTGCAAGGCACGGGAGTGAGTTGCTTTCTGGTGGGAGCATCCTCGGCCTGCTAGCTAAAGACCACTTGCAGCAGAGCTCTCCTGGGATGGCTGCCATGCATGGGACCATGGATACCGTAACTCAGAGGGCGGGCCAGAGCAGAGGTACCCACACAAAAAGGCAGAAACAATCCAGGGGTGGCAAGTGCCAAATATGTGACCACAGACACACACAATTCCAAGCTGCTTAGGAATCAGGAAGCATAAAGCAATTGGGGGAAATCCTCTAATTTCCTGATGGAACATCCTAGAAAACTCTTTACTCTCTCCTTCTAATGTGTGCAAAATACACAGATCATAACATCAAAGGGTTCTTTCCCTGATCAGTTCACAATATGGTTGAGCAAGCTATCGGTTTTTCTTGGGAACATGTAAGTCTTGTGCAGCTGCTTTCACTCTAGCAGGGCCCAGGTAGATAGCAACTGAGAAGAGGAAATGTGGGAAGATTCCAGCAGCCTCTGGGGTGAATTCTCCCAGATTTTAATGCAGTGTAAATACCCATCTCTGCTCCCACTCTGAGCTGCCAACAGAAGGAAGACACTCAAGAAAGCGTGTGCGGGCAGCACAACCAAACATACAGTCTGCCAGGCAAGTGACCAGCGTAGGAACTTGGAGGGCCCCAGGTTCAGAGCCACGCTAGTTTATGATATAGCTTCCCATTTAGTAGCTGTGTGACTTCAGGCAGGTTACCTCATCTCTCTGTTGCCTTTGTTATCTCATCTGTAAAATAACTTTCACAGAGTAGTTACAAAAATTAAATAGGTTCATACAGAAATAGAATTTCCAGATAAAATACAGAATATGCTTGTTATATTTGGATTTCAAATATATAACAAATAATTTTTTAGTATAAGTATGTCCTAAATATCTTATAGATATAACTATATTTTCCTCTCTCCCTCTTTTTTTTTTTTTTTTTTTTTTTTGTAAGTTGTAGGGTCTCACTATGTTGCCCAGGCTGGTCTTAAACCACTGGGCTCAAGTGATCCTCCCACCTCAGGCTCCAGAGCAGCTGAGACTACAGACGTGCCTCACCACACATGGTGTATAACTGTGTATTTTATTTGCTTCATCTGGCAGCCCTAGATGGAAAGCCAGTGGCAGCCCCTAATAAATGCTCAGTAAGTATTAAGTATTATATTCCATTATTATCACCTTTGGGACTGAATTAATTACTTTGACATTTGGTTTTGAGGAGATTGTTGCTCTTGGTTCTGGGTCTGATCCACCATTTGGTGGCTTGGGAGGGTCTAGCCCTTGCGGTCATGGGGCCATGAGCATCTCCCCCTGGGGCACCTGACCACACAGACCCAAGTGACCATGACTCCCAGAGAAGCCACCTCCAGGGGCACCTTCATCTGGCTCCACCCCCTCTCTTACCTTCTGCTTCTCAAACCATCAGACGTCCTTTGCAGGTTACAGACAACGGAAGCAAAGGAATAAATGTAGTGGAGGGAAATGGCACTTAATTAGACCTACTGTGTGCAGGCACTGTCCCAGACACTCCTCATGTCTTCATATTTAGTCCTGCCAGTAATTCAGTGGGTGAGCCTGCGGACACCAATCTACAAATTGGGGGTGATAATTTGTCCCAAACTCATAGGATTGTGAAAAGGAAAGGAGAGGATGAAAGTGAAGGCCCTGAGCAGGGAGGAGGTGATCGACAGTCTTTTCTTTCCCTTCTTTTTCTATTTTGGTCCCTATTTTATCAATGAAAAAACTGACTTGTCTGGGACTCTGTGCTTGCAAACAGTGGAGCTGACTTAACACAGGCTGTGTCCTTCCCACTGTACCACACTCTCTTACAGATGTCTCCACTGTCTTTGGTCTCCCTCCCCTGATTCCTGGTGTCCTGCTGGCCTCCAACACACCTCTCTTCTTTCAATCTGCATCCTCCCTCATTGATGGTACCTCTTCTTCCAGGAAGCTCTCAGGTCAACACAAAGCTGGGTACACAGCAGGGGGCAAGACAGCAGGCACAGGGGTGCACTTGGCTCGTTGTCCCTCCCACCAACCCATGGGCCCCGCCTCCCTAGAGATCCACGTCTCTTCCCTGGAATCGGCCAAGCACTATGGCTGGGCCATCTCTCCCAGCAAGCTCATCCTATAATAAGCAGGTCACATTTTGTTCTCCTTAAGTGAATCTTATAGAAACATTTCGATATTTATTTCACTCATAAATTCCCAGGAATGCACAATAGTTTTCCTAACTGCTTGGGCACAGGGATAAATATAGGCCAGTGTCACAGATGGGAATATTAGCTGACTAGGCTTGCGCTAGGAGTAAGGAATAGTCCTAGCCCCGGCCTGCCCCAGCTCAGGCTAGCATGGCAAGCTTACTCCTGCAGATGGGCCCTGGCAGACAGCCTGGCAGAGGAGACCCTGCCAGGAGTGACCGTTGGGTAGCACAGAAGTCAGGTAGGCCTGGACCCGAATTCCCTCTCGGACCTCCGGCAAGTTGCTTAACTTCTTTTATGTTCTCAAACATTATATGGAGCTAATAACCCCCATTTTCTAGGCTTGTTTTAAGGATTATGTGAGAAAAAGTAATAATACTAGTGAGAGTGAGGGTGGTGGTGAGGCTGGGCACTGCGAGACTGTGTCCCCAAATCCCTCTCTTATAGCTTGGAGGGTAAATAGGGACTGCTTTTACGTAGGGCTCTTAGGAAAGGACAAAAGAACTCTCTGGGAATTTGTAAGAACATGATTAATCCAGCAGTCAGTCCTGAGGGCACAGGAGGAAGCAGAAGTGCCCCTATTGAGGTCTGCCATGTGCTGAGGGCCAGTCCCCTGGGTCCTGCGGTGCCCCGGTGTCCACCCTGCACATTGTCCGATGTGCTGAGGGCCTGCCCTGCCTCAGGTGGATGCTCTTTCCTGCCCTTGTCCAGTTTATTCCTAGAAGTCAGGAATAAATAATCACCAGATTATCCTGCTTTCACTCTTTCTTTACTGGTTTTATTCTTGTGTAACAGACTTCAAGGGTGTGGAAGTGCACACGATACGTACTAGCCCTAGTCCGGGGAGAGCCGGCCAGCCAGCCAGCCTTTCACCCATCGTCATCTTCTACCCTCCCTTCCTAATGCTGTTCCTCCCCTACTCCTTCCTCCCTTTCATGTAGTCATTTCATCCTCCCGGCAGCCAGCTATCCACCCAGTTGTTCAGATAACCGTCCGTCCAGCGTCGTGCCATCTGTCCATTCTCCCATGTGTCCCCCCTATGCTCCCACCACATGCCAGAGCCTGTGCAGAGGGCTGTAGATAACACACGTGAAAGACACGGCCCCGAACCCAAGTAGCTCACGTGCAGTCTGACGGGGAGACGAATGACGGGGAGACGAATGACGAATGACAAGCTGCTCCATTGCTTACAATAGGAACCAGGGACAAATAATTGTAAATGCAATCCTGACTGTCTGCACCCATCAGCATCTTAAAACACGTTCTGCTTTTTTCTTCCACAGCTACAATCTCACAGCTCTGATCCTGTGACCAGAATCACTACAGGCCAGCCTAGCAGAAGTGCCCCTTTTACTCTTCCCAGGCCTCTTCATAGATGATGGGGCACCAAGCACTTGCTTCCATGTCTTAAGCCTCTGATGTCCAGGACACTAGCTTTACTGCTACGTAGGGCCAGGAAAGGAGGGGAAAGTTGGCAGGAACAGCTTGGCAGGAAACTTGAGTTGAACCTCTACTCAACCATGACATAACCACGTGACCTCAGGTTCTTCCATAGATAGTAATACACACATCTACCTTGTTCCCAATAGATGCCACCGCTGAAAATCCTTGATTAGAGCATTCAAGTACTTCCCATTTTCCAGTATTTAGAGTGAACTTACCTGCCTCAGTTTTCTCATCTATAAAACGGGACAATAATAATAATACCTACCTCCTGGAGTTTGGGGGAGGTCACTATGAACAGGCAGCACGGTGTGAGGGTTCTCATTGGTTGGGGTGAGGGGTCCTACTCTACACGGTCCTTAGCAGCTTCCTTTATGTGCCTTATCTATTTTGTCTTCATCTGTTTCCTGACAGAGAATTAATTCTTAGGCTCATAATAAGGTTGAACCTCTCTGCTGGCCAGTGAGGACAGAGCTTGAATGGCCAAGGTGAGGCAAGGTGGAGAGAAAATCTGTTGAACCTCCTTCTAGTAAAGTGTATTGTTAAACTAATATTCCTGGGAATGACACAGAGCAAGGATCCTCCAGCTCTTGATCCAAGAAAGCCATGGGTGAAGAGAAGAGCAAGTGAAATCCTGGAGAATTGTCATTCAGTGTAAATCCTCCAAGAAGCGAGCTACCTGAACACATCAGGAGACACACGTTGAGTGTCTGTATGTGGAAGTGAATAGTCCTCCCTTTCCTGTGTGCCCAACCTCCACAGCAGTATAGGAGGGGGCTCAGGGGCTTCATAGCCAGAGACTCTAGGTGCTTGGTAAGCAGATCCTTTCCTGTTAGGGCCACACACAAAGGGCTGCTTCTCCAAAGCACACTCTAACCTCATTTCAGTTACTTAAATCAGTGGAGGGAAGGGGTGGGGATGCCACTGGTTAGCTGAGTGCTGCATTCTTCTTCTTTTTTTTTTTTTGAGACAGAGTCTCACTTTGTCACCCTCAGTAGAGTGCTGTAGTATCATAGCTCACAGCAACCTCAAACTGTTGGGTTTAAGTGATTCTCTTGCCTCAGCCTCTGGAGTAGCTGGGACTATAAGTGCCCACCACAACACCTGGCTATTTTAAGAGATGGGGTCTTGCTCTTGCTCAGACTGGTCTCGAACCCATGACCTCAGGCAAACCACCACCTCGGCCTCCCAGAGTACTCAGATTACTAGCTAGGATTACAGGAGCCACTGCACTCGGCCTCATGCTACATTATTCTTAAGGCACAAGATGCTTCCGCAGAACAGGGCTAAGTATTAGCATCTGCCTAGAGTGCCAATGAATGAAGCACAAAGCCGATACTTGGGGAAGTCTGGAGGGCCTCGTGTCTGTGGCCTACACCAGGCGATAGCATGCTGGCCTGTGTTTCCAGGGGCCAGTCTGCATCAGAGTGTGTTATTTTATTGTCTGGCTATTTTATTGTCTGGCAGCACAGTACGTTGGCAGGAGTGTGACATGATTTTTGTTTGAGGGCCCTGTGGGCTGACACACCCAGAGGGTGGCAGGCACAGGGGTTGGTGAGATCCAGCGCCTTAGCTGCTGCGCTTTGGTGTCACCTGATCATCACCTCTCCAGAGGCCCAAGTTGGCTCCTCTGAGACAAGTAGCTTTGGGGGCACAGGACAATGTCCCCTTGGCCCAGGCACCAGAGCTCTTGTAGAAAACCCAAGGACAAAGTCAACAGTGCTTAGCACAGAGCACAGATTAAGTGGGGCTCTTGGGGCAGGCGGCCACCTGGGTGCAACCCTGAGCCTGCCATGTGTGAGCTGCATGACCTTGACGAACGTACTTGACTTCTCTGTGCCTCAGTTTCCTCAGCTAAAACAGAGATGATAATACCTGCCATCAGGTTGACTAGAAATTAAATGAGTTAACAGAGAAGAATGGTATGTGATACAAGTTATTCTGAGGGCAATGGAGATGGGGGAGGGGAGGCAGGAATGGGGGGGGGGTGCTGGGGCAGGTGGTATGAAGCTGAGAGATTAGCTTATCATCTCACACTGACCTGCCCCTGGGGGCTCCTGAAGCCCTGGACAGGAGGATGAAGGTTGTCCAGATGGAAGCCAGAGCCAGCAAAAACTGGGCTTCTACAGCTGGCTGAGCCTTCAGTGCCCTCAGGTTGGCAAGGCACTTCTGAGGAGGCCATCATGTCCCACAGATGCTCATCACAGCACACGAGATGACAGATGCCCAATAAGACTGCACCTGGGGCCTGGGGTCAGGTCTACGGGCCCAGGGCAGGGGGGAACGGGCAACAGGGAGATGGGCTGGTGTGTGTCCTGAGAAGGGGCTTGGGAGGCTCTGAACACTGTCATGGGAGGAAAGACTGAATGAACTGGAGTCAAAGAGACTCTGGGAACACCCAGAACGGCAGGCCATGCAGAGGGCAGAACTGAAGCAGTGTCTTGGAAGAGGCAATTCCCAGACTGACCAGGGCAGAGCCGACCACCACCAGTCCACAGTTCAGGACTTTTGGGGAAGTGGTGAGCTTCACACTGTGGGACTATTCATATCAATTCCTAAGACCCACCCCAGAAGAGTCTGATTCAGCAGGTTTAAGGTGGCTGGGAAATGTGGGGTTCAACAAGTTCCCAAAGTGACTGAGTTGACACTCACATTATACAGACTCTGCCTGTCTGGAGCTTAGATGTGATCTGGGATCCCTCTAGCTCTGACAATCTGTCCTTCTTTTGTCCCCTAAGGTTCCAGGCTTGTGTCCTGCCAGCTTCTATTCCTGCCAGAGCCCCTTGACTACAAACTCTTCCTTCCTTCTGAGTCTCTCCTTAGTAAACGGCCAGCCCAGAAGACGCTGCTCAGGACCCAACCTTGCAGAGGGCATTGCTGGGAGGCTTTGTTTCTTTGTGTTACTAGATCACAGGTTCTGATTAGAAGCCTAATGGGCGAGTCTGTGTTTGTGAGAAAGCATGCATGCCTGAAGAAAGAAAAACAAGATCTAGCCCTCCAGCTTTCATCTTCTGTGTGAGAAGGCCTCGGCTAGTGCTTGTGCCAGGGATGGGAAATGAATCTGGGACCCAGGGAACCAGAACTAGGGCAGGACCCCAGGGAACTGTAACCTCGGCAGGATGCTCTATTCTTTGCTTCACAGAATGGGAATTCAGACAGTATCGGGACTTCCAGCTGAGTCCTCCCAGCCAGGCCTGCCTCCCTGACTGCCTGGCTTCTGACACTCCCAGGGACAGGAGGCTCTAGCTCCTCCCCTGGTGGTGACCACCTGAGAAACCCAACGTGGGTTGTGTGGTGGGTGCAATAGGAAGAGAAGCTCTTTACTGACCATGCCTGGTTGGCTTCTGGAAAACTCAGGGAGACCTAGGGCCTAGCAGTAAGGGCAGAGAGTAAAATAATGTTGAATTTGATGTGGCCTTCAGCTGGGGGTGGTCCTTTGGGCTAAAGAAGTTGCTCAAGGGCTGGGCTGAACAGGCAGAGTCTAGGGGCAGCAACTTACGCTCATCCTGGGTAACACAGGAGAAGCCAAGTTAACAGCCTTGGTTTCAAGGTCTTTGGCCAAGACAGGTCTTTTGACCATGATATAGAGGAGCTGGGATTGAAGCCCAGCTTGGTATGACTACAGAGTCCTTACTGTTAAATCCTATGGCTCACCTAACTTTTGCGACTGCAAACCACTCATAGGCACAGTCCAGATCAGTCTGAGGGTGAGTTTTAACGGGTAGCCATGCAGGAGGAGGGATCCCTGAGCTCACCACTAAGTCAAGGGCAAGAGAGCCCCAACTGGCCAGGAGGAGCCCCAGATTCCAGTTTCCCACAGGTTCAGCCTCTCTGTGACCTTGAGCTAGAACCAGACATCT
This sequence comes from Loris lydekkerianus, assembly GCA_963574355.1. Classification (NCBI taxonomy): domain Eukaryota; kingdom Metazoa; phylum Chordata; class Mammalia; order Primates; family Lorisidae; genus Loris; species Loris lydekkerianus. The sequence goes on from CAUYPK010081662.1 coordinate 40,492, forward strand.
ATAAAAAGAGGAAGTGGGCCCTTCACATGCCACGATCCTCCCTGTGCACAGGGAAATCCAGATTGTAAAAAGAATGTTTGCAGGTGCCAAGACCTTCTGCATCTGAGCCCAGCAGGCAGGCCAAGAGGGAAGAATGTATGAGTGAGCATTATTTTTGCAAACGGGCAGATTCTTAGTGAATGTTTTCATGTTATGTTATTTGTTTTCTTATACATCATGACTGTAGGAACTTAGATGGTAAATACTTAGAAAAGAACAACCCCTTGTATCTTCATATCCCAAGTTCATGACAGTAAGATGAACCTGGCAGTCTTGAAGGTGGGAAGATGCTCTTCCCTTACATATCTAAGTGACAGGTTTTTATGTTGTCTTGTTTTGTGTCTCCTGAAGAAAAGGGTTGAAAGAACTTTTTTTTTTTTTTAAGAACTTTTAATTAAAGGTGTTTGGAACCAGGAAGAACTGAACTCAATATAAAAACCTGTCTTCCCTAAGTAGAGTTACATCTCTGCTGATCTTTTATTATCTTTTTTTAAGGAATGCTTTTATTTTTAGGGCAGCTATTTGGGGGAGTTTCCAGGATTTGGGAACTAGGTTTTGCATAAGAATCTGATTGAAGGACATCAGGGTTGTTAATGAAGTGGAAGGTTCAGGGTCAGTCATAGGCATTACAGGTGAGGTCCAGGGATGGGAAGTATGAATACTAAACAGAAAGACCCAGGAAAGTCATGGCCTGAGGGGCTGGGGGCAGTCACACTTATGTCTTGCCACTTCCTTCTTTGATGCCCAAGCTTTTAGAACTCGCACCCTTAGTAGCACCTGCTAGGCCCAGGCTGCCTTTGGGTGGGTTGGGAGTGGGGGATTCAATTCTGAGCTGTTCTGCCCCAAGTTGAAGGGATGGGTACTTGGCCCTTGTCACTGGGGCATTCGAAGGAAGGGCCTCCTCCCTCCTCCAAGGTTGTCAACCTCTGCAACATCTCAATACCATAAGCTTGGGACATGGATCTGTATAGCCTGACGGTTCAAGGGGTCATTCTTTTCTAAGTGTATATACTATCTAAGTTCCCATAGTTGTGATGTGTCAGAAAACATTTGTCATCATAACATGAAAATATTCACTAAGAATTTGCCCATTTGCAACAATAATGCTCCCTCATACATTTTTCCCTCACTCAACAAGTGTCAGTCCAATCTGGCTGAGGTTAGTCTGGACAACTGTCAGAACAAGTTCATTGCAAACCAACTGCAAAGTTCATGAAGTTAAACAACAACAAAAAAATGGATAAGAACTTCACATGCAAGGTTTTGACCAAGGAGATTAGATGGAGCTGATCAGTTAACAAACAAAGGAAAAGCAGTGAGGATGATGGTGAGATAGGTTCTCCAAAGGGGAATATCGAAAGCTTGAAAGAGATCCTTGGATGAGGGATGAAGCTTTTAAATATTAAACAAACCAAATCTCTTAATGAAGGTGAATGTGAAGTAAAATGTGAAGAACATGGTGTCGTGTGAATAAATCATTTTGCTGGTATATAAAAAAAAATGCCATACCAAAACTAAATACTTGATTCTTTGTTCAATCTAAAAATTAGCATATAACTTACTTATGTTTTGTAATCTGGTTATAAATAACTTATTTTCATAATTTTATTTGCATAATAAAACCTCAGGGATACCCTTTA